>JAOEHH010000002.1:34367502-34377599 GCA_025447875.1 Notarius cookei
GTTTGATACTGTGTATGATTTTAACAACTCTAAAATATGAATAAACTAGAAAGGCAAAATTCTTACTCAACCATGCAGTTACAATGTGCCATGATCACTTCTCCATCTTGTTGAACTAAGATCCAGGTCTTTAAAGGGGCTTCTGATGATCTTTGTGAATGATTCACCTGAGAGATAAGCGTGAACACAAGTGAGAATTAAGCCAACTGTTGTTTGTTTACACTTCAATTTGCAGCGCTTTGTTGTAAAGACATGAGCGAAAAGCTTAAATATTAAAAAAAAAAAACATACATGGGCAAAAACAATACAGGATTCATTCAGCAGTGACTTGATACTGAGGTCCTTTACCCAGCCACATACAAAAAGGTTGTTAAGCTTCCATACTCTTCCATGCTTTCATCTGTTTTGCGGTGTAGAAGGACGTCTGCAACACCAGATAGTTTGAGATGTAGGGAAGTTGACTGAAGGGTAGATTTCAAGATCATATGACAAATCCTTGTTTCCCAGACTGTAGGGGTCGATTCCATTGCACATAGCAAGCTTCTGAAAAAATCTAAAGCAAGCAGTGGCTTCTAGATTACGAGCGTACTCTGATAAGTTATCTCTAGTTGTTTGCACTACAGCAGCCATTTTAATTTGCTAGACAACCAGCTGTTTTACCAGAAGTGAAATCGCTAAGAAAAGTCACGTGACTGAAACCCAAGAATTGTCACATTATTTAAGTTCCATTTTTTATTGTTATCTCTAATTGTGTTTATTAGCTCATATTTGTGTTCACATTCATGCTCTTGCTTTCTAGACTCAAGTTTGTCTAGTTGTTTGTTTAATCTATTAAAAGATAATTCTGCATTTGCATCCACCATCTCCCATGTATCCTGCCATCTACCTAATCTCATTCTGAAGACTGGACTGTGTGACAGCTCTGCTGGTGTGGAGCTTTTAATGTGCTGTCCTTTAGCTTCTATTCCCTTCCAAAGCAGCCTGGTGGAAAGTAATGCTGTATCTGCAGTAACCTCTAGCAGATGGCATAGGAACTGTGGGATATGAGGTAATAAAGAGGTTACATACACACAGATCAGTGCACATGGGTTTGCACTCATTCACTATTTACAGCATCTTTGACAGAGGCATTGAATCCCCCTGCACCCCCCAAACAGATTATCCAAGAGCAAAGAACAAAAACATCCTGTTTGTCCATTTAAAAACATTTAAATTCCAGTGCTTTAAAAAAAAATACTGTCTCTGTGCCCAGAATGCTTACTCCATTTTTCTACTACATTACGTTTTCCACATTTTTTGGGACATGGTGGCACAGCAGGGAGAATTGCCATCTCACAGCTGAAGGCACCCTGGTTTGATCCAGAGCTTTAGTTACTGTCTGTGCAGAGTTGCTTGTTGGTGGATAGGCTGAAATAAGTGTGGGGGTGTGAGAGAGAGAGAGAGAGAGAGGGAGAGGGAGGGAGGGGGGCACCCTGTGATGGACCATTCCGTGTATATTCCTGCCTGCTGCCCAGTGTTCCTGGAATAGGCTCTGGATTTAATATACAGCACCAGTCAAAAGTTTACACACCCCTACTCATTCATTGATTTTTCTGCATTGTGACTATTTTCTACACTGTAGAATAGTGGCAGAAACATCAACACTGAAATAACATGGAACATATATGGAATTATGTGGCTAAAAAAAAGTGTTACAACAAAATATGCTTCATTTTTAGATTCTTTAAAGTAGCCAGAATTTACCTTGATGATGCTTCATGAGGTAGTCACCTGGAATGCTTTTCAATTAACTGGTGTGCCTCATCAAAAGTTAATTAGTAGACTAGTTTCTTGCCTTCTTAAGGCATTTGAGATTAAATAGTAAATAATAAAAATACAGTAAATAGTCCTATTCCACAACTTTCGTAATCCATATTATGTCAAGATCCACTCAGCTAAGTAAAGAGAAATGACAGTCCATCATTACTTTAAAACATGAAGGGTTTTTAATAAATAAAAATAAAGAAAAAACTACTGAATTAGAAGGTGTGTCCAAACTTTTGACTGGTATTGTGTATTTTTGTGTGTGGCCAAGTGTGTATGTGCACCCTAGACAAACATTTTGATTCATTTCAGGGCCTACAAACTGCATCCTTTCAGCCAGTTTAGCAAAAATAGTGATTTGGATTTTCAATGTTTCTGAAATGCCTGTCTAAAAGTACCCATGCATTTCTACAGGGATTTTGTAAACGATAATTTTTATTTATAAAGTGTATATTGGTTAATATATTAACTGTAATAACTGTGTAGTCTTTTTATGGACATATTATCAGACCTCATAACATGAAGTCAGGTCCTTTAATGCATCACTGTATGGGCGTGCACGTGCATGATGGTGTGTTTTGTGTGTATTGAAGTAGAATGTATGCTTTATACAAATCTTAATTTGCTTATCACAAACCTGTGGTAGTTGGAAAAACAATTGCTGTTTATTGGTGAAGCACGCCATGCGTGAGTATTTAGAAATGAAGAAAGTGTAGAGAGCATTTTCATGCGGCTCTGCTGTGCTCTGCGTTGGAACTTTCCTTTGTCCTTCTGGCTCGTTTTGAGTTGGTTGACTGTAAAAATGGCCATTTAGTGTGAAGCCTTGCTTGTGCTCAATGCTCAGAACTGAATTACTGTCGAAACAATAATAGAGTTGCCTAGCAGTATGGGTGCAGTTTTCTACTGACTGGCAGTGGTACTGTACACTCTGTAGCATTCTTCTCTCCTCTCTTTCTTTGATAATAGAATGGCATTATTTTTGTTTTCATTCTTATCCTCAAGCTAATGATCCTTTATTACACTAATACAGCTGAACCTCACATGGTGTAACCAACTGTAGCCTCTCTGACAACACAGTGATGTTGGCTCACATTATATGTTTTGATAAGCTATGTCGATGAGCAGCATGTGGGGTTTGACCACTAAATGGCCGAACTTGACAAGCTTTTTCTGTCGTTTTTAATGTCCGTCCACCTTCTCTGGCCCCAATTTAGCACGAGTGGCTCTCTCCTCTGACCTCAGCTCATAAAACTCTACAACACGATGCCATGACACTAATTGGAAGTTCCTCTCTTGACCGCCAAATGGTGCATACAAGTGCTTCTAGGGTCAAGGGTCATGGAGCCCCCAATTCACTATGGGTCTGGTGTGTGTTATGAGTAGTGTGTGTATGTGTGCACGTGTATGGTTTCCTTCTGGCCATTCCAGGCCCCCCCCACCACCACCACCACCACCATACAACTTCCTGTTGGACACTAGTACAAGTACGACAGTCTCCACTTTCTTTGTTCTTCCTTATTTTTCCTGTTTTGGCGAAGGTTCTGGCCTTCTGTCCACTGCTTGCGTGCGTTGTGTGTTTTGTGTTCTCCTAAAATGTCACATTGGCAAAAATGGGAAAGAATCATGGCTGGCAACTATTGCTATTCAGTTTTTATTATTATTATTATTTTTTTTTTTACATTTTGTTTTCTTGCAATATTTATATTTTTGTATTATAAGATATTGTGTTTAATAATGGTCGTAATGCCAGTTGTTAACAATGCAGGGATTTTTATGTCTGTCTAAAAACACTATTACATTTTTTTCTGTGTTCTTTCATTAATGGATTTTGATGTGTATAAAGTGCTTACTAATGTTAAATAGGAAAAAAAGAGTATATAACATTTACAGTACAGATTCTTCACAGCTCTTAGAAGATTATAAAAGGAAAACGATCAGTGTTTTTTTTTTTTTTGTTTGTTTGTTTCTTTTTTTCTTGTTTTGTTTGTTTTGTTTTGTTTTGTTTTTTTACAGATTGCCATTTTTTTTCCTCGGCCGGTGTGGATGTATGTCATTTTTCAGTTACAAAGATAAATGTATGCCATATAATTTATTTATATGAAAATTTATTTTTGTAGTGTACATAGTAGTTGTCAAGCTATTTGACAGAAGTATATTTTTAAAGAGTTTATATGTAATGCTACCATTTGGATTTTTTTGGTTGTTTGTTTGTTTTGTGAGAACATAACAGAGACAATAAGTCATTAAGGTGCACACTTTCATTGCTAACTTGTTCTCAAACAGCTAAAGTGCCCTTTAACAGTGTTACCATAGAACAGAGTGAGTGAACTCTGATCAAACTGTGCTCGGGTTTTGTGAAAAGCTAGCCATGAAAGTAGAATAAAAAATGTACTAGCTCTCTAAATAATAATGTTCAAACACTGATAGAATTCTAACAAATAAAAATATTATAACTTATTTGTCTCTTTGTTTTGCTATAAATATATCAATATATCTAAAACATGATGTACCAGGACGGAGTCCGTCATGTGGCTAAGCAGCAACGCTGTGTCTTATTTCATTTAATATCAGTTCAAAAAATTAATACATTCATTCTTAATATTTCTCAAGCAAGATGATGTACATCTATAAAGGATTTGCTTGTAAAAGTATTAGCTATGACAATGAACAACATACAGCAGATGACCAAACTAACTGAACATCAGGTGTTAAGAAATGGCCACGCTGACGATAATGTCATTTTTTTTGAACAAATATTCACACATTTTTATTTTGTTCATGACTTACCACAGTTTTAAGATAATCCAGTCTTGACTTCCAAATTAGCAACTGAAAAAAAATGTATTCTTTTTTTTTTTTTGGACAAAAAAATTCTTGTAGAGGCCAAATTTCATTGAATTGCTATGAGATGAAAATAAAAAGTGAGGTCCGGCGGCATTGTCTTGCCTTGCACTGGCTTACATCTGGCCACAGAGCCGAGCTCTCCCCCTCCAACAGCGGGCTTTTCCTTCTGCTGTATGATTCTGATTGACAGTTTTATAGACTGCAAGGAAATTGGTTGTAGTTACAATACAGCTGGTGTGCTCAAAGTAATGAAAAGGGGCACATGGTCCTGAAAAAAAACGAATGATGGAAACTGATTCAGGCTGACCCCCTGTAACTCCGCTGCATGGGTGGTGGCCATTTATTATTCATGCACCGACATGGCTGAGCTTGTTTCCACCTACTGTACCTTACAATTCACTGAAATGATTTGCTCGGCTAATGGCCTGTGTAATTTCTTTTTACAACTTATAAGACGTATTAACCATGATTTTGCAGCCAATCAGCACTGGCAGGCAGGTTATGTGATGTGATATGGATTATAGGACATAAAAAAATGTGATGTAGAACTGATTCGAGGGTCAGAATGGAGACTTTGTGTGTTTTGGAGCTGTGAGGCAATAATGCTATCTGCAGCACCACTTTGGCACCCTGAAAATTTAAGCATTTGTAATTTCTTTAATGAGCTTAAAAAAGGGATGTGTGGTTGTTTATTTGCGCCCGAGTAAGAAAAGTCCTATTTACACCCAATAGGTGCAGGTTAGGGTGTGGAAATATACTAAATGCCAAAATCTGGATTCCAAACACTCTTGCAACTTATACATTATTGATGTGACCAATAGGCAGTTGGACTTGTGGACCTAACTGCATTTCAAGTCCTGATTTGTTCAATTCTGACCGGTCAAATTCAAATAAAGACCAATATACTGTTGGCTGTTTTGTTAATTGCGTGACTGAAAACTCCATCTTGGTCTGACCAGTTACCAGCTGCCAAAATACAGGCCAAGCTGGTCAAACTGGTTAAAAGGGAAACTGTTTCTGAATTACCACTACAAATGTTTCATGTAGAACAAATTGTTTTTAAGAATTTAACACAACAGCAATGCAATTAGAAAATCTCAATAATTTATTGATCAGTTTAGTCAAGTAATATGGAAGCTGGAAACCAGTTTGAAAGACACTCACCAGCCACTTTAATAGGAACTTGTTCTTGATTCTAAGATTCCTGTTCTTGGCTGGCAGGAGAGGAACCCAACATGGTCTTCTGCTGTTGCATGCTGAAATGTGTTTCTGTTCACCATGGTTGTAAAGAGTTGGTATGAGTTGCTACTATCCTTTCAGCTCAAACCAATCTGGCCATTTTCCTCTGACCTCAACAAGACGTTCCCACCCACAGAACTGTTGCTCACTCAATGTTTTCTGTTTTTCACACCATTCTGTGTAAACTCTAGAGACTGTTGTGTGTGAAAGCCCCAGGAGATCAGCAGTTTCTGAAACACTCAAACCAGTCCATCTGGCATCAACACCCATGCCACAGTAAAAGTCACAGAGATCACAATTTTTCCCATTCTGATATTTGACGTGAACATTACCTGAAGTTCTTGATTTGTATCTGCATGATTTTATGCATTGTGCTGCTGTCAAGGGATCGGCTGATTAGATAACGGCATTAAACAGCAGGTGGATGGGTGTACCTAATAAAGTGGCTGGCAAGTGTACTGTATCATATATGAATAATAAGATGACAGGCATTGAAATAAACATTTAATACGCATCTAGTGTATTGCCAGTACAGTATACTGCTACATGAATAGTCCTAGTTGGAATGACCACATTAATCCCTGCAAATGTGGTTGAATTTAACAGTATGACTTTCAGCCTTATAAAATAGCGCATGATGCAGCACATCCTATTCTTTGAAATGTAATTTTTTAAATGCGAAACTAATCATAATATGTGCACAGGATGCATGTTATTATGCTTTTAATTTAATATTTTGATTTCTCAAATTAATAACATTTTGAGAATGTTTTGCCTAATTCAGTACACTCTCCTGTAAAGAGAACATGTCCATGGTTTGAAGGATAAGCTAAACATGCATTCATCTGCTACACTTATGGCTTACATTAAGAAAAAATCCCATCATAAATTCAACCCCCAATATAAGACGTGTCTGAGAGTAAGATGCTTCTCTACTGATCTCCTCTGTGTGAAAGAAAAGCACTGTGGACTTATTGTGAACAATATGTATTTGATTTTGGACTGTGGATATTTAACCAGCTAAATACTGGTGTAAACGTGTCCCACAGCAGAGAGAAACACAGAAGAATGCCGCAGTAGTACATCCTCTGTCCTCCAGCTACAAAGATGCTGTGGTGTTCTCGTTTCGAAAGAATTTCACGAAATCTAACTTTGTTTCTTGTGAAAGTCATAAAATGCTTTTAAAAATATAACAAACAGTTAGAGGGTGAGTGATCATCATAACCCTTCTGTGCAATGTGGGAGACGTTCCCATCTCATGCACCTGTAATTTAGGCTCATGCTGTTATTCTGCACTTATCACCAAAATGTGCTGTGAATTATGGGAGCCATGTCTTCATTTACACAGCAGGATGAAGTGCTTGAAGCTAATTTTGCATGAAATCTTGTTTAGACTTAAAAGAGAACTTTAAAAGTTCTGTGATCTCCAACAGATCTCCCATGATTTTACTAAACTATTTAAGTAAAGACATGGTGTTTGTAGTGATTGTTTGCGTAATACATGAGACTGTAAATTTGTTTCATCAAACAAGCATAAAGTTGGGTGAAACAAATGTTCATGTCCATGCATGCGTGCGCGCGCGCACACACACACACACACACACACACACACACACAACCTCAATTGTGCCCAGTTTCTGTCCTGGTTTGGCAGTATATGCTGTCCTTTGGTTTTCAGAATCTGTTCCTATTTTAAAAAGATGAGTCTAGTTTTCTCTCTCTCTCTCTCTCTCACACACACACACACTCGCTTGCTCACTCGATCTCTACCCCCCAACCTGACACCACAGACAGGTGAGAATACAGCAGAATGACTTTTGCAAAAAATCATTGCATGCAAACTGTTGACAGAAAGACCTCTTCTATCACTGACACAGTGTCCAATTTATACGCTCCACTCCTGCTCTCTGTCTCTGTCTCTTTCCTTCCTCATCATCCTCTCCCTCACCTCTTTCTACTGATGCCACATCAACAGTAGTGGTCATTATTCCAATCCCAGATACTGTGTGTTTTTGCATGTAAAGACTTAACATGCGTAATTGTACACATGGGCAGCTTGCACAAGCAGGGCAGGGCTCTTAGAATGTGACGCTGTGCTTCTGAATGTCTGGAAAGGGTGTGAATGGATGGAGGGGGGGAGCGTGTATGCATGGTGATTACAAGCACATAGTGATGATACTAAATCCGGTATGGGTATAAAAAATGTCATCTTGTATGGACCTGCCTATGGAACACACACACACACACAGAACACAGACTTTTCTTGTCATGCTTCAGCTCATGTCATCCTGATGGATGTTTCTAGCATCATTGCACACGAGTGTTTAGCTCTACACAGTTCCTGATCCTGTAGTTTGGCTGGAAGATTGTTTCATATTGATTTAATTTCTACTGAGTCATTATTTTTATTTTGAATATCCTCTTGTAATTCAAATACCCTGTTACTTTTTTCTCTGTGCCCAATATTTTAATGTGAGCTCTTCCTGTAAATATAGTTCTATATGCGCCTTGGTGTGTGTCTAATTGTTCTACTATCGAGTTATCTAAACAGGGATGTCTGCAGTCAAATATCTGAGATTTTGTGTGTGTGTGAGTGAGAGAGAGAGAGAATCATTCAATTGTTGGAATTGTGAAATGCGTGGAACGTAAAGGAAGTTATAGTGATGACTCCCATGACGTGTGTGTATGTGTGTGAGAGAACTAGGTTGTGTATTGTTTTTCTTGGTTATCCCAGTATAAATCTGTATATTAGGGCTACATAATTAATCATACTTTAATCATGCTCACAATTTTGGCTTCCTTGATTAATTAACCTGAACTGACTGCCCTATATGTAACATTAGTATAAATACAGAGGTGATTTATAGAAAATCGCGCATGCTGATTGGTCAAGAAATTCAGACTATTTCTCGATAATCACCTTGAGCGTCTTGGCAAAATGGCAGCCGATCGCCGCTTTGTCACTGTAAGTGAGGAAGAATTACAAATTATGATAGAAAATGTTGTTCCTAAAAGCACTAAAGATGCTACAAAGTTTGGTCCCAAACTATTCTAAGGTAAGGTGGAATTGTGATTTACTTTATCTATTTCAAAACAAAGTATTTTATGTGAGTCGGCATAGATAAGTGACACAAGGCTGCGCCACGCCATTATTATATTTGCATGCCGCTTTTGAAGTTTGAAATAAATTATTGTTTTTTTAAATAATCACCTGTGTATTTATACTAAAACAATTATCCGCCTCAGGCTCAGTGTATATCGGTGAATAATAACATCGACTTCATCTTAGTTATTATTCACTGATATTCACTGAGCCTTCTGCAAATAATTGTTAACTAGTTAAAATGAACTATTTAATGAAAGATAGGTGCTAAATCACTCTGTTCACATTTGTGTCTGGCCCTGGCACATTTATTCACATTGATCTATTTATTTTTAGTCGAACAGTGTTTAGGTTTTAAAATATCATTAATGTGTTTAATGTTGCAATCCATTGGACTCGGAACAATCCCAATGCCAACATGGAAATGTGCGATGGAACAATCTTTCAACTCGGAATTTGAAGTCGGGAACTCATCTGCCTTGTCCAACTTCTCTAACAAACAAACAAACCCAACATCACACAATATGATGCCGCAGAATCAGCGGTCAACAGAATTGCCTTTGCGTTATTTTCTACTTGATATGTAGCCTTGCTGTTGTGAAAAGGTGTTTTATCAGCTTCTTAAGTTTAGATTTGTAATGTAATTCCGCTTATTTCATCTGAGATTTACTAACACGATAAGACCACTATAGCATCATTTTTATGAACAAAGATGAACAAAACAGTTGAGCTACATTCTATGTCCTTCCTCTTTGTTAATCACACAGAAATAATTAATACAGCTCTTCTTAATATGTTTATCAAATTTAGAGATTGGGTATGCAAATATGAACTTGCTCTGGGTATCCGTGTTTTTCCAAGCTGAAACACTGGAACACTTTTAGATTGGAAGTCTGGAAAATCGACATGGAACTTTCCGTTTCTGAATACAGTGGATTCCAGCAGCCTTATTGTCATGTAATATATAATGCGAAACAAGCCTTCTGTTGCTTAAAATGACAAAATATATTAACAGCAATAAAATATAAATTGGGGGCGGCACGGTGGTGTAGTGGTTAGCGCTGTCGCCTCACAGCAAGAAGGTTCTGGGTTCGAGCCCCGTGGCCGG
>JAOEHH010000002.1:34377699-34390195 GCA_025447875.1 Notarius cookei
CTGGGTTCTCGTTATCTACTTTTAGGACTTGGGTGAAAATCTGATGGTCATATTTATGCAGAAATATAGAAAATTCTAAAAGGTTCATAAACTTTCAAGCACCACTGTATACAGAAACAAATTACTTCAAATAACCTTGTTACTTGTGTTGTGAATAACACTGCACGTGCCACATTGTTCTTCACATAAACCAACTAATTAATAATGAAATTCATTGCAAATTATTTTAGCAACAATTATGATCAGTTTTGTCAATTAGTTATTGCAGCACCAGTTACTTGCATGTAATTTTGTGTGAGTGTTAAAAAGTAATAATCTAATGTTTCATACTGCTAATAACTCAGATAAATATTATATTTTGGGGAAGAAACTGTCAATAATTAATTAATTGGTAGTTATGGGAGAGAGAGAGGTTATAACCTCAGACTCACTGTACATTATTAGTTTAGAACTATGACTGTAAAAACACATCCATCTTTTCTCCCTTTTATGTGAGCTGGAGAATTAGCCTCGTAATAAAGTGAAGAGGAAAGAAAATGAAACAACTAACCTTTGTATAGCAGTGAGTTGTTCATTCAATAAGATGGTTGAAATCCCCACAGGTACACTGGGGTTTTCAAAATGTTTACCATAAAACATTATACATACAAGGTGTAAGGAATTCATGCCTACACTGGGTCAGATGAAGCTTATGTAAACAATGTTGTCCAGCTGGCTTGTGTTGATCACAATCACTCCTGGTTGTTCCTGAGATAAGAGCCTCCAGTGTTGCATTGAAGACCATTGATAATTCCCTTAATAACAGGTAATATACCTTAAACTAAAATGGAGAATCCATTTTTGTGTGAGACAGCTGCACCAGAATGAGCTCCCTCTTCCCAGCCTCCTAGCATGAAGCTGGGAACCATTAATGGAGGAATTCAGAGGCCCTGCAATCACACATCTCATCATCACTCAGAGAGAAAGAGAGAGAGAGAGAGAGAGAGAGAGAGAGAGAGGGAGAAGGTGTTTATTTTTTAGCTCTGGGAGCTGTACTCCAGCTGTTAGGAAACGGCAGGCCCAGATTTGAATAGGAACACCCAGAGGAGTATTACAGCCACCACTTTCAGCCAGGAGTGAGGTTAAATCTGACGCTGCGTGAATGTTTTAAAGCCACCCTCGTCCTGTGCCAGAAAGGGATGGTATGACATGCATCCTCTGAATCCACAGCTTTAAGAGGGAGATGTAATTTTTCACAGACAAAGAGGCATTGTTAGTAGTGCATGATGTATTAGTAGTAGATTAAGTGTTCACTGGCACAGTGAGTAGCAGACAAGCAGTCATGTAATTTGCTGTATTTCTGGCAAGACCTGTGTGGAACTACCAAGAGACACTTTGAATAGTTCAGTTTTACAGTCAATATTTTCTTAATGGTTGTAACTGTAATTGTTTTCCAAATGAAATAAGGATTGTGCTCACCTACCATGTAGGCCTGACAGGCATTTGTGTTATTGAAGGAGTGAGTCAGGACATCCCAGTGACTGCAAAATTCCCATCACTTCTTTCCTTCATGTTTAAACAAAACACAAATGCACATACAAACTGCAGATTCACATATGTGTCTGTGATGTCTAGCTATTAGTGGTGGTCTGCAAAACATGAAATCTCTTTCTTCAAAGGCACTATGTACACAGCGAAACATCCCAGCATGATGTTATAACAAAGGCCAAATCTTTTGGCCTGTACAGGTACACAAGCAAGACGCCTGGGCAACACGAGAATAATTACGCTGACTGATGTTGTTTACTTTGATTTCCTTTCGCATCATTTATTTTGCTGCGACCAAACCGTTATTTACATTTCGGCTCCAGTGATTGTGGATTGCAAGCCAAGGGTAAGGTTTCTTGTAATGCTTACACAGAGCTCACTGAGGCTGCTGGAGCTGTTTTTCTCTTTTTGCTCGCCTTCTGAGCCCAACCACATACCAAGATTCCCCCCCCTTTTTTCCCCTGAATGCTCAGCACATGTTTCCATGGGAGTGATGTACATGTGTTTATTGCAAAGATGACAAACTCGAGCTGGATTGCAATGTTTGATTTTTTTTCTTTTCCTTGAGCTTCTCTGGCGTTTATATAATTCCTACAGAGCACTGTGCCTTTCCTCATCTCTTATTTAAACTATACACTGTTTGTCCTTGCCAGCAAACACGCAACATCCTATGGAAACATATACGTCATCTGAAGAGAGAATGTGAGAGAGACGTTAAACACTTTCATATGTATTTGGAAAGCTTGTGTGAACACAATATTCTACTAATCGAAATAAAATTACAACATCTGATTTCACACAGGATGGAAGGGAAGCCCCATGTCCGGTCCCTGGTCAATCAACCAGAAGGAACACCCACCTCACCCCTACTATACCCCCCCACACACACACACACACACACACCCCACCACCTCATCTCAGAGAGTGAAGAAATAAGACAGATGAGGAGAGGCCCCATGTTTGTAAACAGTTTGGAATTTGTTAATGCTCTACCCATCCACAAATGGTGGGTTGATTTTTTTTTCCAGCATTGTGGTATATTGATTCTGGCAAAGGGAAAGCAGTCTAATCAAGAACAGGTGATCAGGAGCTCACAGTGGGCGTCGGCACAAAGTGACCCTGCATCTCTACATCTCTCATTTTAAATCTCTGTCCTTCTGACCATCCCTCAAATACAGAATACAAAACAAGAATTCAGTCATAGCTTAAATTCCCACTGGCATTTGTGTAAAATCAGCTGTATTTTTTGAGAGAGACAGATACATATACCCCATTCACACTCAGACTGAAAACTAGTTATTGCTATTATACTGTAATGGTGTCATATGGGAATGGGAGCAAAACGGTAAAGTCAAAACATTATCTCCAGGCAACCGAGTAACATTAATGATAATCTTTTGCCATGACCCCAATGGGAATTGGAACCATTGAATTAGCCTGTTGTGATTGGTCATGACATTGCCAGTGGCAATGTAAATGATGATGTAGTGATACTGTAATAGAACTGCTGACGCCTACATAATCCGAATACTCATACTGCCTCATACTATAAAGTGATGAGCAGCTTATTCAAAATATCAAGGAAAGAAAACATCAGCAGATATGGCTGGAACTTGGAATGAATTATACATCATATCTAGTCTTGCATGGTCTACACATCTTGCACCTGATACATTAGCAATTTTCATATGTGAAAGGGGCTCAGCTGATAAGCAAAACCAGTGCGCATTTTGTGATAAAAGCATGAAATTTGGCACAAATATACATTATTACATCAGTAACAATTTCAGATATGGAGCTACCTAAGATTTGATCTTTGTGGGCGGCCATATTGGATTTCAAAATGGCCGCCACCTAAAATCTATAACTGTTGATATTTCTGGATCTAAGAAAGCTCGGGACATGATATTAGTGTCAAATCATAAATTTTTGAGGTCAAATATTTCAGTGTTACAACTTTTAAGTGGCTAAACCAGTTACATACCTCAATTCATACCTAAATCCATAATGTATTTTAGTTCATACACTCAAATCATTCATGTATTTTTGTATATTAGAAAACAATAAAAACCTTTTATGAGACTAGTGGTGTTGCTCTATCTCAATCAAATATTCTAATGCCACCATTATTGTCACTATTTTCTATTCATTACATGCTGTATAATGTTATACTAAAGCCATTATGATGTGCTTGTATATTGCAGGTGAGTTCCCCTTGCATGATGAACACCTTGGCACTCCTGAGATAGTCCTCAGTGGTGGCAGCCTGTGTAGGCACTATTAGCACACTAACTTTCTCTGTCCTTCTCTGGTGTTGGTTGCCACTCCTTTCCTATCACCATGGCAAAATGCTACATCCTGGCAGCAGTTAACACTCCAAGACCCAAACAACCCAAGCTAATTTGCACTACTGATTGCCAGCTTTGTATCTTATGCCAAGAGGAGACAGGTGAAGCTCTACAGTGCCCAGCTAAATTAACCAAGGCACCCACTGGCAGTGGCTACAGATCAATAGCAGGTCACCTCATGCAGTTTCAGGAACTCAAGCACATGCCAATGGACATTGACTTGGATAGACTCGATGATGGCAGTGGCATAGAAATGACAATGACAACACTCCTTGCTGGGTGGAACAAGTCTTGCTGTTTGAAGTTAACCAAACAAAGCTTGATGGACAACTGAGGAAATCCACAGAACCCAAAGCTGGCACTTCATCAGCTATGCACACATGTTCTGGTGATAGCAAAGCTGACCCGATGGTTGCCAACTGTTTCTTCTGCAATTGACCTGCTGGCTCTACAAGTCTCCATGAAGCTTCCATCTACAGCATTGATTTCAGGATTCAGAAATGTGCACTTGAGCTAGAAGCTACAGATCCGTTGGCGAAACTGGCACCTGGGGACATGATTCCCCTTGAGGCTAAATATCACTGCGAATGCCTCATAGAACTGTACAACAGGGCAAGAGCTGCCAGCAGCTCAGATGCTGATGATGACCCAGATGGTCACCTCCATGGTATTGCATTTGCAGAGTTGGTGGCATACATGGAAGACTTCCGTGCAGAAGGGTCCATTGCTCCAGTCTTCAAGCTGGCAAATCTGGCACAAATGTACAAAGCCATCTGGAACAGCTTGGTGCTGATGTTGAGATCCACATTCACAGTACCAGACTGAAAATCAGATTGCTATCTGTGTTTCCAGATCTCACAGAACATTCACAGCCAACAGGTATACTTCTCACCTTTCATGATGACATTGGTGCTGCTCTTAGGAAGGCCTGTGACCATGACACTGATGCAATGCATTTGGCCCGAGCAGCATAGGTCATGCACAAAGAGATGTTCAACAAAAAGTTTTCATTCAATGGATCATTCTTAGCAGGATGCCAGCAAGATGCAAGGAATGTCTTGTTCTCTCAGGCTGATGCAGACATGAAGAACTTGGCCTCCTGCTCCCATGAGGAAGCAGAAACCCACCTCTTGCTACATGTAAATGATGCTGTACAGAAGGGTTGCAGGAAAGCATGTGTACACACCATAGATTCAGACATTGTGGTGATAGCAATTGCCATGTTCAACAAGATCAAGCCTGATGAACTGTGGGTGGCACTAGGTACTGGATCACATTTCTGGTATATACCTGTTCATAAACTGGGTGCTATTTTGGACCCCAGAATGTGTGCCACTCTTCCCGTCTTCCATGCACTCACAGGGTGTGGCATGATCTCTGCATTTGGGGGAAGAGGCAAGAAGACTGCCTGGGATACATGGAAATGTTTCCCTGAGGCCACTGAGGCATTTGAAGACCTCCTGCTCATGCACAGTGACATCAGTGACCCAACCTTGTCAATACTGGAGTGGTTTGTTGTGTTGTTGTATGAACGCACCAATGATACCTTGGAAGTCAACATTGTAAGGAAGCAACTTTTCATGCATAAGTCCAGGAGCTTGGAGAACCTGCCACCAACACTGGCAGCACTGGAGCAGCATATCAAGAGGGTGTGTTACCAGTCCAATTGCTGGAACCAGGCTCTTACTCCAGAGCCTAAGCTTGGGTGAATGGGGCTGGAAAAAGGCTGGCAGCCACTCTGGACCACCCTTCCGGAGGCACTGCAGTCATGCTATGAGTTGATTCATTGTGGTTGCAAGAAGGGTTGCTCTAGGCAGTGCAAGTGCGTTAAGGCTGCCCTGAAGTTCATTGACCTTTGTTCTTAGTCTGGGGAATGTTTGAATTAACATTTTGTTATGTTTGACATTCACTCTCACTTGTTCATCCAAGCCCTTGCGGATCATATTGCCCTTTCAAGGTCAAAAGGTCAACTTTAAAAGTACCTAAAAGTGTCATAAAGGTCAACATTGAATTTTAAAACTTGGGTAGCATGTTCTGCAGGACACAGCTTAATAAAAAAAAACACACATAAACATGATTTATGATGATTTAACTATCATACTTGGTGCCAAAATAGTAAAATCTTGTTTTCTGAGGTCATTGACCTCTGATGACTGTAATCAGACTTCAATCCACCAAACCCTGGTGCAAAGTGAAGCATTGGGGAGATCTCAAGTGGTGAAGGTTTTGTGTGTGCACGGAGATGTTGACGCATATCTGCTAGTGTCCATCCACATTCTATTTCGGGGGAAAAGAATAGTGTAAAGACTATTCTGGGGACAGATTGGCCGGGGTTTAGAGGCTTAATGGAATGTGTAGTAGTGGGTGGGTCCTGTGGTAATACATCACGGGGGGGATCTCGGTGTGGCATTGACTGGGGAAGCTGTCTCTGAGCTGTCTACATCAGCACCATGTCAGGGCGATATGAGGATGGGGGAGGAGCTGGCCCCTCCTCTCCTTCTCAGGGATTCCCTTGAGGATTTCCCATTAGAACAGATGCAAGATGAGACTCTGCATCATGCACTGGACCAAGTGAAAGTAATCAATGGTCAACCCCTCCAGCCAAATGCTACACCCTCCTTCCCATACTACCCCCTCCAGCCAAATGCTACACCCTCCTTCCATTCCTTTGTCAATTATTAAAGATAGGCTGTACCAAGTAACACGGGGCACTCAAACCAGTGAGCAGATACTGTAACTCAGTTGTTAATCGCAAAGAGCTGTAGGGAACTCATATTCCATGCAGCTCATTTTAATCCGATGCCCAGACATTTAGGTCAGGATAAAATGCTAGCCCGAATAGTGGCCTGGTTCTATTGGCCAGGGATTCACAGGGATGTCTGTCGGTGGTGTGCGGCATGCCATGAATGTCAACTAGTAAATCCTGCGGCCACTCCAAAAGCACCTTTGTGCCCTCTCCCTTTAATTGAGACCCCATTTGAGTGAATTGGGATGGATCTTGTCGGGCCGTCAGATTGGTCAGCATGGGGATATTGCTTTATTTTTGTTCTGGAAGGACTATGCAATGCGATATCCGGAAGCAGTGCCTCTCCGCAATATCTCAGCACGCAGTATTGTGGAAGCACTCTTCTGTATTATCTCCTGGGTTGGGATTCCAAAAGAAATCCTGACAGACCAAGGCACTACATTTATGTCACACACACTGCGTTAACTGTATGGGTTACTGGGAATTAAGTCTATCCGCACCAGCGTCTGTCACCCACAAATGGATGGCTTTGTGGAATGGTTTAATCAGATGCTCAAAAACAATTTGTAAATGAGGATGTACGTAATCGGAACAAGTGGCTCAAGCCCCTATTATTTGCAGTATGAGAGGTCCTGCAAGCCTCCATGGGGTTTTCTCCATTTGAATTATTATATGGGCATAAGCCACATGGCATTTTGGAAGTGCTATGAGAAAATTGGGAGGAAGGACCTTCGCCTAGCAAAAGTGAAATTCAGTACATTCTTGACTTGCACGCAAAACTCTACACCCTCACGCACTTAACCCAGGAGAATTTGCGACAGGCACAAGAACATCAAATCTGGCTGTTCAACAGGGGCACACGCCTTAGAAAGTTCACGCCGGGAGACAAAGTACTCCTATTATTGCCCACATTGAGTTCTAAATTAGTCGCCAAGTGGCAAGTGCCCTTCGAGGTCACACAGCGAGTCAGGGACGTCGACTATGAGGTGCGGCGAATGGATAGGGATGGGGCATTGCAAATCTACCACCTCAACCTTTTAAAATGCTGGAATGAGGAGGTCCCCATGGTGTTGGCATTGGTAGTTCCAGAGAAGGCGGAGCTGGGGACAGAGGTAAAAAAGGTAACATCTCAAAGTGGAGACCACCTCTCACTGACCCAACTCATGGAGCGTAGCCACTCTTACTGCCTGCCCAAACACAAAAAAGGTGGTTCAGGATGAACTCAAGGCCATGCTTGAGATGGGCATAATCGAGGAGTCCCACAGTGACAGGAGCAGCCCAGTGGTCCTGGTTTCCAAGACCTATGGGTCAGTTCGGTTCTCTGTGAACTATAGAAAGGTCAACATGGTGTCTAAATTTGATGCATACCCAATGCCTCACATTGATGAGTTGCTCGATCAGTTAGGCGCTGCTCGCTTTTATTCGACACTGGATTTAACAAAGGGTTATTGGCAGATCCCCTTGACTCCTCTATCCCAAGAAAATACAGCCTTTTCCACACCATTTGGGTTACACCAATTTGTCACGCTTCCTTTTGGGTTGTTTGGGGCTCCCACTATGTTCCAGCAGTTCATGGACAAGATCCTCTGCCCTCACGCCATCTACGCTGCCACCTACCTCATTGATATTATTATCTATAGCCATGATTGGCTGCGTCACCTGGAACATCTGAGAGTCATTCTAAAGTCGCTGAGGCATGCAGGTCTCACAGCTAACCCAAAAAAGTGTAATTGGGCGGGTGGAAGTATGGTATCTGGGGTTCCACTTGGGTCATGGGCAGGTGCATCCCCAAATTAACAAGACTGCAGCGATTGCGGCCTGCCCAAGGCCAAAGACCAAAAAGCGGGCGAGACAGTTCCTGGGACTGGCTGGCTATTATTGTAGGTTTATACCTAATTATTCAGACGTCACCAGCCCCTTAACTGATCTCACTAAAAAGTGGGCTCCAGATCCAGTCCAGTGGACAGAGCAGTGCTAACAGGTATTCTCTAAGGTAAAAGCTGAACTGTGTGGGGGGCCACTTTTGCACTCCCCTAACTTCTCTCTCCCCTTTATTTTACAGACTGATGCATCGGACAGAGGGCTGGGGGCCGTTTTGTCCCCGAAGGTGGAGGGCGAGGAGCGCCCCATGCTGTACATCAGGCGTAAACTCTCGATGCGTGAAAGCAATACAGCACCATCAAAAAAGAATGCCTTGCCATCAAGTGGGTGGTCCTCGCCCTCTGATACTACCTGCTGGGGCACCCTTTCACTCTTTGTTTGGACCACGTGCCCCTCCAGTGGCTCCACCACATGAAGGATGCCAATGCGCGGATCACCCATTGGTATCCCGCCCTCCAGCCATTTAAGTTCGAGAAGGTCCACAGGCCAGGGGCACAGATAGTGGAAGTCTCCTGTCCCGTTGGGGGGTGGGATTCTGCTTCAGGCCAGATGGCTCCCTGGCCTGAGTCAGGCGGTGGGGTTATGTGGCAACAGGGGCATGGCCAAGCAGCAGTTTGTGAATGGAGGGCGGGATTTGGGAAGGTAAGTGGC
This sequence comes from Notarius cookei, assembly GCA_025447875.1. NCBI lineage: Eukaryota > Metazoa > Chordata > Actinopteri > Siluriformes > Ariidae > Notarius > Notarius cookei. The sequence goes on from JAOEHH010000002.1 coordinate 34,386,853, forward strand.
TAAGTCATTACACCTGGTGTCCATTAATGTGTGTGAGTGGGTTTGTTTGTTTGTTGCAGGGATCGAGCATAAAAGGAGGGGGAGAGCAGAGAAGAGCAGCTCCCTGACCCCAACGCATGTTTGTGACTGAATGAATGAATGAATGTGGCAAGCTGAAAAGCCAAAAAAAGGAGAATAAAGAGGGTGTATGTGAACATCAACTCTCATCTGTCATGCTTCTGTGCTCCATCCACATCAGGAACTGTTACACTCAGTATCCCCCATCTCTCCCTGTCTCAGTATCCCCCTGTTTCCCTGTCTCAGTGTCTCCTGTCTCCCTGTCTTAGTGTCTCCTGTCCCAGTGTCTCCCTGTCTCAGTGTCTCCCTGCCCCCTGTCTTCCTGTCTCAGTGTATCCCTGTCCCCCTGTCTTTCTGTTTCAGTGTCTCCCTGTCTCAGTGCCTCAGTGTGTCCCTGTCTCAGTGTCTCCCTGTCCCCATGTCTCCCTGTCTCAGTGTCTCCCTGCCCCCTGTCTTCCTGTCTCATTGTCTCCCTGTCTCAGTGCCTCAGTGTGTCCCTGTCCCAGTGTCTCCCTGTCTCAGTATCCCCTGATTTCCCTGTCTCAGTGTCTCCCTGTCTCAGTGTCTCCCTGTCCCCATGTCTCCCTGTCTTAGTGTCTCCCTGTCTAAGTGTCTCCCTGTCCCCATGTCTCCCTGTCTCCCTGTCTCAGTGTCTCCCTGTACCACTGTCTCACTGTCTCAGTGTCTGGCTCAGTGAGGACTGTCTGAACACTATCCTGTGTGCTGAGAGTGTTGACGTCTCCCTGCTGTGAGCTATTACAGAAAACGTTTTTAGCACACTTCACTTTCAGAAGGCAGCAGGACGTGTCCTCAGTGCCCTCAGGTTAATGACACCTGCAGCCCTGATCACTGCACCACACCATCTGTCTCCTCACCTTTACAACTGACACATGCTTTCAATCGTCATGTTTTAGCACAGAAGCTGCAGAATACACAAAGCTATTACTCTGACTTCCTGAAAACAGGAAGTGAGGCAGGAAGTCCGGTCAGCAACCAGCATCATGAATAAAACTCATTAAAAGAAAATGAAGAAGAACACTGGGAGGATATTTTAAGGATGTCCTCAGATCGGGAGCGGGATGGAGCAGACTCACAGGAGTCACGTGTCCTCAGGATGTCTGGCTGAATAAAGAGCAGCTCGACTGATTCAGTGTCACGATCACTAAATCAAGTGATCCAGACCAAGTGCACTTCAAAGTGGACACTCTGTCCTCACTGACTGACTCACAGATGGACACTGAGGTCCAGCTTCACACTTCAGATAGATATTCATCCTCAGGTTCATGCCCGTTCATTCAGCAGGTACAAATGGGACAATAAGAAATAATCTAATCACAGTCTTTCACAATTTATCACCAATTTAAACATTTCATCATTTTACACAAAGACAGACATCCTTATTGATTATTCACCTGAGTGTTAATCACCTGAGTATTAATCACCTGAGCACGAATCACCTGACTGTTAATCACCTGAACGTTAATCACCTGAGCATTAATCATCTGAGCATTATTCACCTGAGTTTTAATTACCTGAGCATTATTCACCTGAGTGTTAATTACCTGAGTGTTAATCACCTGAGTTTTAATCACATGAGCACTAATCAGCTGAGCGTTGTTCACCTGAATATTAATCACCTGAGTGTTAATCACGAGTGTTACTCACCTGAACGTTAATCACCTGAGCATTAATCGCCTAACCGTTAGTCACCTGAACATTAGTCACCTGAGTGTTAATCACCTGAGCTTTAATCACATGAGCACTAATCACCTGAGCATTTTCACCTGAGCATTAATCACCTGAGTGTTACTATCTCTTCCAACCTTACCTGAAACTCCCATATCAATGACATGTGCACTAAAGCCAGCAAATGGTTGTATGCTTTGCGTATCCTGAAATGCTCTGGCGCCCCACCAAAAGATCTGGTAACTGTCTACTGTGCATTCATTCATCCTGTTCTTGAGTACGCCTGCCAGGTTTGGCACTTCGCTCTGCCACAGTTCCTTGCTGAAGAACTAGAATCCATTCAACATCGTGCACTAAAGATAGCCCTACCAATCTTGTCTTACAATGATGCTCTCCACCATACTAAGTTATCCACCCTTAGCCAACGAAGACTGGATCAATGCCAGAGACTCTATAAAGAAGTCACTCTTCAAGAATCTAACAAACTGAGGGATCTGTTACTGGATACAAAAAAACATTCATACCATCTCCGGAACCAATGCAACTATTAGACATTCAAGTGCAGGACCAAGCAATTTCAAAGTAGCTTTGTACCTAGCTGTGTTAAGATATGGGACAATGTTTTATAGGACTTGATTTTCTGATTATTAAATTTGTATAGAGTAACAAGATTATTATTTGGACATTTGTAAATATCTATTTTTCAAACTTATGGTTTGCAATCGATATTAATAAAATATCATTACATTACATCAATGAGGGAGTCCAGTGTGAGGTTCTCATCTCTACAGGCCATTTCACTAATGATCTCATAGCGCAGACCTTGGCAAAAAACTGCTTTCAGGGCTGAATCATTCCATCCACTATCAGCCGCTAATGTCCTGAAGTCCAGGGCACACTCAGCCACACTTCGAGAACCTTGCTCTTCTTCCGAAGACATAGTGTGTTTTTCTTCATATCACATGGATATTTTTAACTTTAACATGCAACCAGGAACCAGTTTTCTTGCATATTCGAGAGAGGAGCTGCTGGCCCTGAAACCAATGGAATGAGCCAAGATACGGTGGAGCTGAGGAGGAGACCCAGGGGCTGCAAAGCCAGGGCTAGCGGACAACCAGCGGTGCTGCAAACCATCCATTCCCTCTATTATTATGGGGAATGTGAACTCGCTGCCAAACAAGATCAACGAGCTATCTGCACTGAACAACCAGCAGATTTACCAGGAGAGCAGCTTGTTTATCTTTATGGAGACATAGCTAGCACACCTCGTACTGGATGCTAATGTGGACCTGCAGGTATTCACTGCTGTGAGAACCAACAGAGACACTAAAGCATGCAGGAAAGGCAAAGGTGGGGGACTCATCATCTATGTGAATAACCGCTGGTGTAACCTGGGACATATCTCCATAAAGACAGTCTTATGTTGCCCAGACTTGGAGTTGCTAGCTGTTAGCCTGCAACCATATTATCTGCCGAGGGAGTTCAGTCACGTGATCACCATCTGTGTTTACATCCCTGTGAGGGCAGATGCAGCTGCTGCATGTGAGAGGATTCACTCTGTCACAGCAAGGCTGCAGACACAGCACCCTGAGGCATTTAT
>JAOEHH010000002.1:34420650-34437712 GCA_025447875.1 Notarius cookei
AGGAAACCCACGCGGACACGGGGAGAACATGCAAACTCCACACAGAAAGGCCTTCGCCAGCCACGGGGCTTGAACCCGGACCTTCTTGCTGTGAGGCGACAGTGCTAACCACTACACCACCGTGCCGCCTAGATGTGATGTATTTAGAAATAAAATGGATTCCATGCCTATAACAAGGGGCTCATTGAGGCAAAGTAAGGATCCACATGCAAGAGGTTCTTTGGCAGACAAATCCCATTCAAATGAGTCTAGGTCACTACCAAAAGACACTTGAGAGATAGACAGATCCAAAACAGGATCCAAACATAATCAAGAGGCAAAGCAGGGTCAAAATACCATCAAAGTCAAATAGGTTGGACAAGAGCAAAAACAAGACAGTTCAGGGCAGGGTAGGGCAACGTCATACATAAAATAGTAATTCAGAAGTACATGATTCTGAACTTACAATAATGTCTGGCAAACTGTAAGGCTTCACAAAGATAAACAAATCCATGGCTGGATTCCAATAGTACATCTTATGCCCTTTCCTAACTACTTTTCCTTGACCTGGATGGAAAACGTCATGAGGTCAAGGAGAATTGTGAAGGAGAATTCATAAGGACAGAGTAAAAGACAACTGCTGTGCTCAGAATCCGCCTGCACTAACAACTGTAGATGTTATTGACATGAGTCTGCCATGTGAAACACATCTTCTCCCTGTGCGTTCTTACAGTATTGTTTCATGCGGGCTATATAAACATGAACAACATGGTCAAAATATTATTTCATTACTAAGACTGAAATTGAAATAAAAAGGAATATAGGTTACCAGTCACAAAACTGAAAAGAAATAATTGTCAGTCACATTGAGAATGGTTGCTCAAGCTCACCCTCCTGTTCACTTATATTTTTGACATGAAGCCCAAATATTGTATGAAAATAATTGTTAAATTTATGCCAAATAGGCATAACATATTAGACCTACAAATCTACTAATCTACATACATACCCCTGTTTGTGTGAATATTGTGCTGATGGTGCATCACTTTAAATGTTGCTGCTGCAAGTAATTGTGGGATGACTTTATCTCCTTCCATTCTTAAAGGAGGGTCCATTGTACTCTATATTAAAGGAGCTATAGAAGGAAGCACTGAAGCCCTTGTATTTAGCATTAAGAAATTTTTTACAGCTCTTATCATGGCTACCACTTCGATATTTATAGGTCATTTCACGAAGTTAGGAACCTTCCTAAGTAAAAAGGATTATTGGAACACAGTCAATGTGCATTTTATAGTATGTAAACAAGAAATGAATGGAGTAACCAAAGGAGCAGATCAACTGTATTTTGCAGTGAAGACAGAAGGTAGAAAAGGAGACGAGAGAGTGACGAGAGGGGGGCTCTCCCGATAAGAACACACGTGTGTGTGTGTGTGTGTGTGTGTGTGTGTGTGTGTGTGAGAGTGAGAGAGCATGCAAACACAAAGGAAAGCTGAAAAACAAACTCAATAAAATAAAGTTGTGTGAGAACATCATCTCCTGCCTGCCACGCTTCAGTATTCCATCCACATCAGGGAAATAAGACAATGGTGCCGAAAGGTGTGATACTGAAAAGAATCACTGATGGAATCCTCCCCATTTAAGGACTTGATCCATGCCCTCATTACTGCCCAACAGAACCAGCATCAAGTGTTGATCACCTTCTGGAAGGAGCAGGAACAACAGTTTGAAGCCTTGATGCTGGCCCAGCAGGAAGCTCGCCAGGTGTTCTGGCACCTGCTCGCTTCAGCGGGGTCCTCGACCACCACCGCAACAGAGCCTCTCCATTTCACCCTTACCAAGATGGGGCCGTATGATGATCTGGAAGCCTTCATCACGCTCTTTGAGCAAGCGGTCGAAGCATGGGGGTGTCTGGTTGAGCAGCACATGCTGCACCTACTACTGCTGCTGACTGGGGAGGCACAGCTCGCCGCGCAACAGCTCCCTGCCAACAGCCAACTCATCTACGAGAACCTGAAGTGAGCCATCCTTCAGCGTGTTGGCCACTCCCCAGAACAACATCACCAGCGCTTCCAGATGCTGACTTTGGAGGAGGTCGGACAGCTGTTTGAGTTCAGACAACAGCTCTGGGACGCCTGCTGGTGGTGGCTGAGGGTGGATGACCGTGACGCCGAGGGGATCATCGACCTGGTGACACTGGAGCAGTTTGTTGCATGGCTTCTGGAAGGAACAGCGAAATGGTTCCAGTCTCACTGCTCGGCATCATTGGATCAAGCCATCGAGCTGGTGGAGGACCATCTGGTGGCAGTTCCAGTGGCAGGCGGACATGTTGCCTCTTCTCTCTTTCTCTCTCCTTCTCCATCTCCTTCTTGTCCTTGCCCCATTCCCACACCATAGAGGCAGGGGCCGGCTCCCCCCAGCTGACCCGCTGCATCCGTGGTATCTTCCCCTCTGTCCTTTCTGTGTCTTCCCTCCCAGATGAGTGATGCCTGTAACACTGGTGCAGAGGTGAAGCCTGGGCCGGTATGTTGATGCTGCGGGGAGCCCGGGCATCTCCAGGGTCAGTGTTCCGCAATGGAGGGGGGAGCGGTGGTCCAGATCCTCGATGCACCAGAGACCACCCTTGATCGGGCCAGAGCGTATTGTATACCGGTGAGTGTTCAAGAGGATACATATCACACGTTGGTGGATTCTGGCTGTAATCAGACCTCAATCCACCAAAGCCTGGTGCAAGGTGAGGCACTAGGGAGAGCACAAGTGGTGAAGGTTCTGTGTGTGCATGGAGATGTTCACAATTATCCACTAGTGTCTGTCCACATTCTATTTTGGGGAGAAAAGCATAGCGTAAAGACAGCGGTTAACCCACGTCTTACCCACCCGCTGATCCTGGGCACTGATTGGCCAGGGTTTAGGGAATTAATGGAGCATATAGGAGGGGGTGGGTCCTGCGAGAATACGTCATGGGGGATCCTGGTGTGGCATTGACTGGGGAAACTGTCACAGAGCCATCTATGTCAGCACCATGTCAGGGTGATGCAAGGAGTGAGGAGCAGCTCATCCCTCCTCCCTCTCTCAGGGATTCCCTTGAGGATTTCCTGTTAGAACAGTCACGAGACAAGACTCTGTGTCATGCATTTGATCAAGTGAGAGTAATCAAGGGTCAAACTCTCCAGCCAAATGTGACACCCTCCTTCCCATACTTTGCTATTATTAAGGATAGATTGTATTGAGTGACGCAAGACACTCAAACCTGTGAACAGATAACCCAGTTGTTAATCCCAAAAAGCCATAGGGAACTCGTATTCTATGTGGCTTGCTTTAATCCCATGGCCAAACACTTAGGACAAGATAAGACACTAGCCCGAATAATGGCGCAATTCTATTGGCCAGGGATTTGCGGAGACATTCATCAGTGGTGTGCAGCATGCTGCGAATGCCAATTAGTAAATACTGCAGCCACTCCAAAAGTGCCTTTGTGCCCTCTCCCTCTAATCAAGACTCCTTTGAGAGAATTGGTATGGATCTTATTGGGCCATTAGATCGGTCAGCATGAGGATATCGCTTTATTTTTGTTCTGATGGACTATGCAATGTGATATCTGGAAGCGGTGCCTCTCTGCAATAATTTAGCACACTAAATATTTGTACCTGTTTCAATCTATCCCACTTGCTCCCCCACCTTCACTCTTTCATCTACTTAAAAAACTTTTTTCAAACTTTATATGGAACAACAAGCGCCCCAGGCTCAGACTTTCCCTATGGCATTTACCATATGATAGAGGTGGTCTACAACTACCTAATCTTGAATGGTATTACTGGGCAGCTCAAATCAGAGCAGCAATGTTTTATTTTGAGAGAAATCTCCCCCCAGCCTGGGTCTTAATAGAATCACATTTAGTTAACATTCCTTTAAACCTGTATATATACTCTGCAAGCAAGCAAGCAGAAACTAATCAAACAGACCAAAAACCTCTTTCTCAAAAACTCTCTAATGGTTTGGCACAACGCCCTTGCATATCTGGGAGAAATCACTACACTATCTCAGTTCTCCCCAATCTTTGGTAATGCTGACTTCCAACCTGGCAAAGCAGACTCAGGGTTTAAAATCTGGGCTTCTAAGAGTATAGCCAAGATAGCTGACCTCTACAATGATAACTTGGTTCTCATGTTATTTGAGGCGCTTAAATAAAAATATGGGATTCCTGCAAAACACTTTTTTAAATATTTGCAACTAAGGAGCTTCATCCTCTTCAAACAGAGCAATAGTATGAGACCTCCTCCCTAATCCTCTCTGGAAGACTACACTTTGACTTTTTTACACTCTAGGGGCCAGATTTCATTGTTGTATACGTTGTTTGTAAATAAGTCTAAAGAGTCATCACAATGCTTACTACAAGCATGGAGAACAGACTTGCAGGAGAATTTAACAGAAGAGGAATGGTCAGATGCAAGTCTCCTTGCTCAGATTCAATCCATCAATACAAACTCAAAACTACTTCAGTATAAATGGCTAACTAGATTATATACAACCCCAGCTAAATTACATCGCTTTAATCCTAATATACCCGATACTTGCCTCAAATGTAAAGACCAAATAGGTACCTTATTTCATTGTATGTGGGAATATCCATAGATATTTTCATTTTGGAGGAGAGTGTTGGACCTGGCTAGCCAAATCATTGGTGAGGAAATTCCTCTCAATCCTAAATTATGTATATTAAATCTCTACCCAGAGGGCTTCATTACCACCCAAAAAGTAAAGTCTTTACTGAATATTTATTTTTTAGAAGCCAAACATTGTATTGCTTGCTCATGGAAGTCAGACACACCTTGTGTCACAGCACAATGGTTGAGGGGAATGACCTTTTATTTTGCTTTAGAGAAGATAAGCTACACAACAAAGAACAAACTTAAATTTTTGAAGATATGGAAAATTTTTTGTAATTTCCTTGAGAATAACAATTCAATTGTAGATGGTTGGATGGATGACAAATAGGACTGGGTTGTCTTTATTTATTTATTTTTGTCTTTTTATTTTATTTTTGTCTTTTATTTTATTGGAGTACAGATAATGTAATCCTTTTGTACAGGATTGTCGCAGGCAAGCTGGAGCCTAAAGCAGCTAGAGATAATGAGAGATGAGAGAGAGATAATGTAATCCTTATGACTGAAAACTTTTTGTTTTTTATTATATGTGCCTAAGTGTGCTGTCTTATATTGTTCTCTGTTTATTAAATGAACAAAATCCATAATAAATAAATGTTTTTTTTTTATTATTTTAGCACACAGTATTGCAGAGGCACTGTTCTGCGTTATCTCCTGAGTTGGGATTCCAAAAGAAATCCTGACTGACCAAGGCACTACCTTTATGTCACGAACACTTCATGAGCTGTATGGGTTATTAGCAATCAAATCCATCCACACTAGCATTTATTACCCACAAACAGATGGCTTAGTGGAACGATTTAATCAAACACTTAAAAATCTAATTGGAAATTTTGTAAGCGAGGATGCACAAAATTGGGATAAATGGCTTGAGCCCCTCTTATTCGCAGTATGAGAGGTTCCACAAGCATCCACTGGGTTTTCCCCATTCTAATTATTATATGGGCGAAAGCTGCGTGGCATTTTAGACGTGCTGTGGGAAAATTGGTAGGAGGGACCTTCAATGAGTAAAAATGAAATTCAATACATTCTCAACCTGTGTGCAAAGCTCCACACCCTCATGCACTTAACCCAGGAGAATTTATGGCAGGCACAAGAACATCAAGCCTGGCTGTACAACAGGGGAGTTCACCCTGGGAGGTAAAGTGCTCATATTATTGCCCACTTCGAGCTCCAAATTAGTCACCAAGTGGCAAGGGCCCTTCGAGGTCACATGGCGAATTGAGGATGTCAACTGTGAGATGAGGTGAATAGTTAGGAGAGGGGCACTGTAAATATATCACCTCAACCTGCTAATACATTGGAACAAGGGGGTCCCTGTGGCATTGGCCTTGGTAGTTCTGGAGAAGGTGGAGCTGGGGCCAGAGGTAAAAAAAAAAAATTTAACTACTCAAACCGCTCCAGTCCCCTGTGGAGACCACCTCTCACCGGCCCAACTCACAGAGGTTGCCAGGTTGCAAGAGGAATTTTCCAATGTGTTCTCACCCCTTCCCGGTCACACCCACCTTATAGAACACCACATTGAAACACCCAAGGAGTGGTCGTGTGTAACCACCCCTACCGCTTACCCGAACACAAAAAAGGTGGTTCAGGATGAACTCAAGGCCATGCTCAAAATGGGAATAATCGAGGCATCCCACAGTGACTGGAGCAGCCTGGTGGTCCTGGTTCCCAAGGCTGACGGGTCGGTCCATTTCTGTGTGGACTACAAAAAAGTCAACACGGTGTCTAAATTTGACGCATACCCAATGCCTTGCACTGATGAGTTGCTCAATTGGTTAGGTGCTGCTTGATTTTATTTGATGCTGGATTTGAGAAAAGGATATTGGCAGATCCCCTTAACTCCTCTATCCCAAGAGAAAAGGGCCTTTTTCTACACCGTTTGGATTACACCAATTTGTCACGCTTCCTTTTGGACTATTTGGGGCTATCGCTATGTTCCAGTGGCTCATGGACAAGATCCTCTGCCCCCACACCACTTATGCAGCAGTCTACCTTGACAACATCATCATATACAGCAGTGACTGGCTGCAGCACATGGAACACCTTAGGGCCGTCCTAGAGTTGCTGAGGCATGCAGGTCTCACAGCTAACCTGAAAAAGTGCGTGACTGGGCAGGTGGAAGTACAGTATCTGGGTTTCCATTTGGGTCATGGGCAGGTGCGTCCCCAAATTGACAAGACAGCAGCGATTGTGGCCTGCCCATGACCCAAGACCAAAAAGGGAGTGAGACAGTTCCTCAGGCTGGCTGGCTACTATAGCAGGTTCATACCTAATTATTCGGATGTCACCAGCCCGCTGACTGATCTCACTAAAAAAGGAGCACCAGACCCTGTCCAGTGGACAGAGCAGAACAACAGGCCTTCACTAAGGTAAAAGCTGCATTGTGTGGGGGGGCCATTCTTACACTCCCCTGACTTCTCTCTCTCTTTTATTTTACAGATGGACGCATTGGACAGAGGGCTGGGGGCCATTCTGTCCCAGAAGGTGGAGGGCGAGGAATGTCCAGTGCTGTACATCAGCTGCAAGTTCTTGATGCAAGAAAGTAAGTACAGCACCCTCAAGAAGGCGTGCCTGGCCATCAAGTGGGTGGTCCTCACTCTCCGATATTACCTACTCGGGCGCCCTTTCACTCTCTGCTCAGATCACAAGTCCCTCCAGTGGCTCCACTGCATGAAGGATGCCAATGTGTGGATCACCTGTTGATATCTCGCCCTCTGGCCATTTACATTTGAGGTGGTCCACAGGCCAGGGGCACAGATAGTCGTGGCAGACTTCTTGTCCTGTCGGGGGGGGGAGTCTGCTGCAGGCTGGACAGCTCCCCGGCCTGAATCGAGTGGTGGAGATATGTGGCAGCGGGGACGTGACCAAGTGACGGTTTGTCAATGGAGGGTGGGGTCAGGGAAGGTGAGTGGCAAAGTCAGTACACCTGTTGTCGATTAATGTTTTGTTTGTGTGTTTTGCAGTGAAGACAGAAGGTAGAAAAGGAGGGAGAAAGCGATGAGAGGGCCGCTCTCCCGATGAGAACACATACAATATGTGTGTATGTGTGTTTTAGATTAGATTAGATTAGATTAGATTAGATTAGATTAGATTAGATAAAACTTTATTGATTCCTTTGGGCGGGTTCCCTCAGGGAAATTAAGTGTGTGTGTGTGTGTGCAAACACAAAGTAAAGCTGAAAAGCAAACTCAGTAAAATAAAGTTGTGTATGAACATCATCTCCTGCCTGCCATGCTTCAGTATTCCACCCACGTCAGGGAAATATGATATTCATTTTTCAACTGAAAGTTAAAATTGGAATTTAAACTATGTGTCACAAGACATTAAAATGTATTACTGTCAGGGCACAGGCACTTACTGATGTATTTGCAAATGAGAGTGGGGAACAAACAGTAATGAAGCCAAATCATGAAACAAGAATCGTGGTCATGGACAGGCGAGGGTCAGTCGATTGGCAAACAGGACAATGTAGACTAGGCAGGAAGAAGAGACGAGGAAGAGTAGCATGAATCAGAATAATGGTAAGCAGTCACTGAAAGGGTGTTAGCTGAGTTGCCGAGTGCTTAAGCAAGTTTTGTGCATACTTGGCCCATGGAATGAAGTGGGATCAGTCCCCCTGGTTTCTCATGCAAAAGATCCATAACAAGCATACGTTTTCCTGATTGGCTCGTAGATTAGGGGTGGTATCCTGATGTGAGACTTACAGACACACCAAGTCGTTCCATAAAGCAGGTCCATAAGCGAGAGATAAACTGGGGACCTCTGTTGCTGACTATATCCTCGGGGATACCATAGTATCTGAAAACCTGTTGGAATAAAAGTTCCACTGTCTGGAGTGCTGTGGGAATGTCTGGCAGTGGGAAGCATTTCAGTGACTTGGAGAACTTGTCCACTAACACCATGATGGTGGTGTTGCCCTGTGATGGTGGTAGGTCAGTGATGTAGTCAATAGCTAAGTGTGACCAAGGTCTCTGAGGTACCGGGAGTGAGCAAAGTTTGCCTGCTGGAGGAGTTAATGGAACCTTTGCTTGTGCACACTCGGAACATGATGTGATGAACTGGTTGATCTGCGTGAGCATGTTCTCCCACCAGTACTTGTTCTTAAGCATTTGATGAGTCCGATGGCTTCCAGGGTGTCCTGTGGCAGGAGATGTATGTGCTCAAGTGATGAGTCACCCATGGAGATGCTTGGGTATGTAAAGAAGGCCCAATGGAAGACTGACTGGAAGAGTCTTGGGTTGCGCTCTTCTGATCTCCTGATCTAAGACCCATGTAAGGGACTGCAGAAAGCACTTGGAGGGGAGAATTGGGCGGGTGGTGGGATCCTGATAGTCTGAAGCGAAGTTGCAGGACAGGGTATCTGCCTTTGAGTTCTTGGAGCCTGGACAAAATGAGATGGTGAAGTTGAACCGTGTGAAAAAGAGTACCCATCTGGCCTGGCGCGGATTAAGTCTTTTAGCCTTTTTAAGATACTCCAGATTCTTGTGGTCAGTGAGGATTATGAAGGGGTGAGTGCCCCCTCTAGCCAGTGTCTCCACTCCTCAAGAGCAAGCTTGATGGCTAGTAGTTCACGGTTCCCGACATCATAGTTTCTCTCTGCAGCAGTGAGTTTCTTAGAAAAGAACACCACAGGATGAAGGTTTTGTCTCTTGCCACTATGTTGGAATAAGACTCCTCCCACTCCTGTGTCAGATGCGTCAACCTCCACTGTGAAGGGCTTGGTTGGGTTGGGATGTTGTAGAACTGGAGCTGATGTGAATTTGTTCTTAAGATGATTGAAGGCCTCTTCTGCAGACAGGTTCCATTGAAGCTTCTTAGGTCCCTTCTTGAGCAGGGCTGTTAGGGGGGCCGCGATAGTGCTGAAGCCTCTGATGAAGTGACGATAGAAGTTAGCAAAGCCCAGAAACCTTTGAAGCTCCTTTATAGACATGGGAACTGGCCAAGATGTGACTGCACTAACCTTGGAGAAGTCCATGCTAACTCCCTCAGAACTTATTGTATATCCCAGGAAAGAAATCTGTTTACAGTGAAATTCGCACTTCTCTGCCTTGACGTAAAGGTGGTTCGCTAGGAGGTGTTGGAGAACTGCTCTGACATGTTCCACATGGATCTTCATGTCAGGAGAGTAGATTAGGATATCATCGATGTATGCAATAACGTACCTTCCTTGCATATCCCTTAATACATTGTTGATCAGGCGCTGGAATACACTGGGCACTGAAGCAAGGCCATACTTGAAAAGGCCGGTAGTTGTGCCGAATGCCATCTTCCATTCATCGCCCTTCTTAATTCTGATTAGATTATAGACACTGCGTAGGTTGAGCTTGGAAAATATTCTGGCGGAACGAAGCTGTTCTAGGGCAGATGGGACAAGAGGAAGAGGATGGGGTACTTGACTGTGACTTGATTGAGACCTCTATAATCTATGCAGGGTCAGAGCCCACCATCTTGTTTCTCCACAAAAAAGAAGCCTGCTGAAGCCAGAGACTTGGATGGACAAATAAAACCCTGGTTAAGGGCTTCTTGGATGTATTCCTCCATGGCGGCTTGCTCCTTCAGAGAGAGAGGGTAGATTCAGCCCTGTGGGGGTGACATACCTAGTAGGAGGTATATGGCACAATCATATGGTCAGTGGGGCGGCAGCCCACAATTCTTCCCCTTTTTGAAGACTTCCTGTAGGTCTTGGTAACATTCTGGGATTTGAACCATGGAACTTGGTTGAGGAATTTCTACCGATGTAGATGAAATGCACAGGTGTGGATGCAAAATGACAGTTCTGAAAACATGTGGGAGACCATTGAAGAATTTCTTTATTATGCCATGAGATCAGTGGGTCATGCAGTTGCAGCCAGGGAAAGCCAAGAATGATGTCATGAGGTATGGGATTAGTGACATAGAGGGATATGTGTTGGGAATGGAGCGCCCCCCACCTGGATGTGAATGGGAGCGGTTCGGATGGTAACGAAGCCTTCCCTTATGGGTCCTCCATTGACTGCTTGGATGCTGAGTGGACTCTGCAGAGGGATTGTAGGCAAGTAGTATTTCTTGATGATCGTGCTGCTGATGAAATTCCCCTCTGCCCCGAGTCAATAAAGGCAGATATAACATGTGTGGCTGACTGCAACCATAACACTGGTACTTTAAACAAATGAGCATTAAACTTTCTTTCGGGACTCACCGCTCATGTTGGGACCTCTACTGGGTTGGAGCAAGGCAGGAGAAGAGGGCACTGGCGAATTTGATGTTCCGAACTCCCACAGTAAAACAGAGACCTTCCCTTCACTGCCTTTCATGTTCTGAGCGCTTTAAATGCGTGTTTGAAACCTCCATTGGTGTAGCTTCCTTGGATGGCTGAACAGGCATGGAGGTCTCCTTCAGAGAGGGTCGACTGGTCAACAGGTGGTCCAGTTGGATTGCTAGATCAATGAGAGAGTCTAAGGTTAGCTTTTCATCCTTACATGCCAACTCACTCAGTACCTCAGGACGGAAACCTTGGTGAAACACGGCCTTGAGCGCTGGTTTGTTCCACCCACTTGCCGCTGCCACTGTTCTGAAGTTCAAAGCATACTCAGCAACACTCCGTGAGCCCTGCTTCATGTTAAGAAGGATCTCTCCTACCTTGATTCCTTCTGGTTCATGGTCGAAGACCTGCTTGAATAACTCGAGGAACTGTTCATAGGAAGTCATGTGATCTCCTCCACTGATCCATACGGCACTTGCCCACTGTAGCACTTTACCAGTGAGAAAGGAGAGAAACTTTGCAATTTTATGCTCATCAGAGAGATTAGGTAAAGAGAAATACATAGAGCGTTGAAGCAGAAAACCTCTACGGGTGCGGGCATCACCGGCAAATCTTTCCGGAACGGGGAGCAGAGCTGTGGCTCTGGGAGATGCCTAAGGGCATGGTAGAAAGGCCTGCGACATAACAGCTGCAAGCTGTGCCATCCATGTGTTGAGGTCTGCAAGCATCTGTTGATATTCTCACAACAAACGTCCCTTAGCGTTAAGTGCGGTTTGTTTCGCCTCCTCAGCTACATCCATTTTAGGTGAAGTATCCTGTCAGAGTGCAGGCACTTACTGATGTAATTGCAGAGGAGAATGGGGAGCAAATAGTAACAAAGCCAAATCATGAAACAAGAATTTTGGTCGTGAACAGGCGAGGGTCAGTTGACTGGCGAACACGACAATGTAGACCAGGTAGGAAGAATAGACGAGGAAGAGTAGCAAGAGTCAGAATAACGGTAGGCAGTCAGGAAGATAAGGCTCGGTATGAACTGGAGAACTCAGGACGATACTTCGCAATGAGTGCTTGAGTGCGAGGTGTTTGAGTAGCGTTGTGCTGATTACAGATGCACATCAGCTGTGTTCAGTACTCCGGTGACTGGGGGCGCTGTGGTTGATGGGCGTTGTAGTCTTGAGTGGCCATGCTTGTAGTTTGTTCAGCGCTGCCATTCTGAACATTCATACTGACATTGAAACAGGAAAACAGTTAAAACTGTTACAACAGCCAGTGAATACCAGACTACACTGAAAATAGTTCTGTGAGGAAAAAAAAAACCCATTAAAATTGGCTTGAGAGTGTTTGATTCTTTTGTGACTAGTTATGCCAAACTATCTGTCAAAACTTTTCTATTTGATGTCTACGAATGACCTTTCAACACAAGGTAGAACTAGAAATCCATCATTCTGAATTAAAACAGCTGTAATGGGTTGCCTTTGAATTCCTTTGCTGTAGCCAATTCAGGTTTGTTCATGTCAATATATAACCTATATGTTCACAGTAAATCATAATACATGTATTCACCAATAAGCGTCAGTGCTGGATTTTTCCTCATGAGAAAATGTTTTAAACACAAACATTTTAGAATGCATTAAGAAGAAAAAGTCAGGAATGTATTCTGAAGGGAAGAAAAATACAGACTGTTTTTGATTATATGTTTTAATATGTAAATGAGGAACACTTCTTGGATAACGTCTGCTCTGAAATAAACCCATAATAAATCAAAGTGAAATATCAGCATGAACATCTCACACTTTTCAAAGGAGCATTAATTGCGTGTACTTAATGTGGAATGCTTTCGTTTTGATTCACAATGACTTTGGATCATCTGAATTTATATAATGGATGGAAATCGTTAAGAAGGAAAATATATGATTGCTGTACTTTAATGGAGATGACATTAGTAATCGGAGGCTCCCTGCAAAGCTGAGGTAATAGTCTCCCTGCACGTATTCCCCTGCTTAATGAAGTGATGGCAGTAAAGAGTAGTTGCAGCTCGGAGAGTGGGGAGGAGAGAAGTCTGTGCTCCTTCACTCCTCAGTGAGTATGTGCTGCAGGAAGCGGGGTCTGACCAGGGCGAGCCTCCTCTTCACCTCCTCTCTGACACTCATGAAGTGAGTACTCTACCTCCTTACCTGTCCTTCATACCTTACCTGTCTTACAGCCTGGCCTATTGTGCTTCTGAAATTGACAAAGAAAACAGAGAAATGCTTTGCATTTAAGACTCCGTTCACTTTAAACATTGGACATTGTTTCTTTTAGCGTTTGTTGGGTCCTAAATTAAGAGGCCTTCCTGTGATACGTCCTTGAATTTTTTCCAGATCAGTTTGTGCAACAGACACGATGGATTGATAGCAAAGGCAAATACAGAGAGAAGGATGTTTTACTGACAAATCTCTGAAAGAAGTGAAGCATTTTATTCCTTTTATTTATGGCCATGTTGAAAGAGGAAAGAATGCGTTTTGAGCTGCTTTTTGTCCAATCAGGTGGAATTTAGGTGAACATTTTTATATTTTCTGTTTTTTGAAAGTTTTCCGAATAAGAACAGCGTGCAAATGTGTTCATTTGCCATGGTCATTTAACGCTGAAAGAAGAAAGATAATTGAGCAATCATGGACACAACCATTATCAGGAAAGGATCTAAGATTTGAGTAAATCTTGCTGAGATCATATTGATGGAAATGTTTTCACACACTCTGCTCCAAAATGATGATTAAATGATACTCGAGTGTGGGGCTATGCGCTCACAGTGACACACTGTGCTTAGATGGATCTTGGCATAGTATGGCCTTGGGGGATTTTTGTTGGGTGATGTAAATGAATATTGGAAATAAGATTATTAGTCAAAAGCAGAACATAGGGGGAACGCGCAGACCTCTTGGCAGAGGCGAGCAGGTCGGTGCCTGAAAGCCGTCAGCTTGAAAACAAGAAGATTGGTTGTTTATAGAAGTTGAAATGTTCAGAAGGAACATATCTTCAAGGCTGATCCCAGGAGCCAGGCCTAATTAGAACCAAATGGATAAAAATTACTACAGTGAAGCCCAACATCTCTATATGAAGCTTGGCAAATTGCTTGCTTATTTTTATCAACTGTAGTCGGTGGCGCATCCCCTTCAAAGCATATGTATGTATGTGTGTGTGTGTGTGTGTGTGTGTGAGAATATTGAGGAGTCACCCCAAGTTTGAGGCCTAACTGAGTAAACATGTTAAAAAATGCACTTATCGAGTCCCAGTCTGCTTTTGATTACAGTCTCAAATTTTTGGTGCTTGTCCTGCTGCCTTTGAGAAACATTACATCATAAATTGATGTGCTGAAATAGAAGGCACTCAAGGGGGTCTTTCCACTCCTTTTTTTGTCGAGTAGATTGGGCTGAAATTTATGAGCATGTGATGAAAAAATGTAGCACACAGGGTTGTATACATTGTTGACATGATATACTTTACACAGAAGAAATATGACATTTTACATTATCCTTATAATTAGTATTTGTCCTTCATTTATACTCTTCATAAAAAGACTTCATACAGATTTTATTTCTTATTCAGGTATCATTAGCATGAATACAGAGATTAATACAATAGACAAAGGCATCACATTTCCTCCAAAATATATCATTAAAAAAATCTACTTGATTGACAGAGTTCAAATTTTAAAGTTATTTTTTTAACTGTATCTTCAGTAATATTTTTGGCTCACTTTATGAGACTTCAAGTCAATATTTCTCATGTGTTAGACTAAATAATCCAGAGAAAACTTCATTACTGTGCTCTTTTATTACAAAGGTGCAGCAGGTGAAATCAGCTCATGTTTCTGCCTAAATAATTGCCTTACACAAATGGAAAGACTACACAGCTGCTTAAGCACTACAGAAAAAACACCCACTTTATTAATCATCATTTATCAGTCCAAACAGTTTCCATACAGATATCTGAGATTGAAGTATATTGTTTCAACAGTGTGAATAATATTTAAAGTAAAACTAAACGCATCCATCCACCGTATTTTTTTTAAAGACAGGTCAGTTTATTGAAAGTCAGTTGAGCCTTTTTTTTTCTGTACACCAATAATTTCTTCACATAGATTTATCAAATATCTGTGAAATATCACAGAGACCAAGAAACGTGTATGGTGCTTTCACTTGGGATAACCAGATGGTTGTTAAATATGATCAGCATGTAAAAATCAAAAATATCAAAATCACTCTTCTCTATATGACCGTTGTATCGTGGATGGATGCCATTTGTCACAGACATCTTGCTCAAGCCAGCGCATGGATAACGGACTGCAGAAGCACGATGTCATCCATCCTCTCCGCTCTCTAGATACATGACTCTAATTCACCATGGACAGTGTGTAAGCTCTGCTGTCACTGTGCCTGCAGATGAGGTCCGTTATGGGCAAGCAGCCAACGTTAGACACGGTGGTGTTTAACTGAGACATAGAGTTCTGGTGCTAAGCAAAATATACATTCTCCTTGAACACAATTTACTCATTCTTACTGATTCACTCACAATGCCAAGACCTTGGAAATATACAAATTATGGGGACTTTACTGAACTCTTGGTGACCTCTCTCTCTCTCTCTCTCTCTCTCTCATATGTAAGAAATAAGAAATATACCAGAACAGATATCAATAACAGGGTGGTGTGATACATTGATGAGCTGAATTTGTTAATCTATATAATAAGCAGCAAAGTTTGTTTGTTTGTCTTGAGCTAATGTTGCCATTTCTCGATGGATTTTCACCAAATTTGGCAAATAGGTCTGGGGATGACCCAGAATTTTGCCAATATAAACAAAATTCATGTACAGGCCCCAGGTAGGTCCCTGGGGGGCACAACATCCACCCACCCCTCCCTCAATGCCTTTCACATTACATTTATCAACACAAACTCTCGATAGATCTTCACTCAACTTGACATGTAGGTACAGGAGATAGCCGCAATTTGGTAGAACTCAGAAATTCCATATTTGGGCCCCAGGGAGTCCCCAGTGGGCCCCTGGGTGGTGGATGTTTGGATTTTTGTTTGTTTTGGGTTAACATCACCATTTCTCGATGGATCGTCACCAAATTTGACATGGAAGTCTGGGGGCAACCCAGAATTTTGCAAAACCCAGGCAACGCCCAGGTAACCTGCTAGTGTTATATAAATATCTATCCAACAACTATGCAGAATTATATTAAATTGTACTATGAGTCTATAACAGCACATTCCAAAGTGTTTTTGTCCTCTTATACCACAGCACTTTTACAATAGTTCCATTTTTTTCATGTATTAAGGAACAACATAAACATTATACATTTCTGTTTCTAGTTACAGGACATACTTGCAACAACTTAGATCTGATCAGCACTGATTTTAAACAGATGCTGTCTCACCAGCTTATTTTGTCTGTCTTTTGAAATTAACAACAACAACAACAACAACAACAACAACAAAACCTACAGTTTGCTATGCTACTAAGAAACCACAGGACAGTTTTAACTCTGACTATGACAAAGCACTGACATTGGAGACTCCTTCCAGAATTGTTTAATAAAATTTTGCTATAATAATGACTATACAGTTTTCTTTGTTACACGATACTTTATGATTATATTTAGAATATGTAGCTCACCCACTTCACAAGTCTCCATGAATATATTTGCTTGCAGCCATGCTGCCTTATACTGCACACAGTTTATATATAGTCTACGTATTGTATTTTATACTGAATAACATGATACAACATGGAATGATTGATAGGAATAACTTCAACATTAATAAAACAGAGACCCCCCCCCCCATCTATGTTCCCCATACATTAGCCCCAGTTGGAGAGCTCATAACATCTGACTGTTCCATTATTTACCAGGACCATCTGTTTTAAATCCCACTGCAGTAGTAGGAGACATCCTGAAAGCAGTGACTTCTAACAAACCAACCATGGATATATTGTAATACTACTGGTGTAGAGGCTGAAACCCACATAGGCATGTTAGTGCAATACTAATGGCTAGCTACCATTTGCATAAAAAAAATTAAATATGTAAAAAAAAATTTTTTTTTGTATATACAGCGCTCAGCGTAAATGAGTACACCCCCTTTGAAAAGTAACATTTTAAACAATATCTCAATGAACACAAACAATTTCCAA
>JAOEHH010000002.1:34731045-34741458 GCA_025447875.1 Notarius cookei
GGACTGTGGGGGAAACCGGAGCACCCGGAGGAAACCCACGCAGACATGGGGAGAACATGCAAACTCCACACAGAAAGCCTGCCGTCAGCCACTGAGCTCAAACCCAGGACCTTCTTGCTCTGAGGCAACAGTGCAACTACACCACCGTGCCGCCCAAATTCAAACATGCTACAAACAAAATTCCCTAATATTCCATGACTTGATCCAAAATATGATCAGATCCCATGACTTTCCATGTCTGGAACAGACTTTTTAAAATTCCATGACTGATGGGAACCCTGTTATAAAATAACATTTACTCCAGCACGTACTATTTTTTAGCATTTTTTTGTTTAATATTGTACTCCTACAGTTACCGTACTCGTGTGCACAACTTAATGAAGCCACAAGAGGTTAAATCGGAATGTGCAATCATAATGTGTGCACAGCATGCAGGCTAATTTATCACACTGTTTTATTAATGAATTATTAATTATTTATTGATAAAATAATACAAATGTTTGTTAATTCAGTGCAAAGAAAATATGCAGACAGTTTGAAGGACCATTAGCTGACAAAGCATTCACATCTGCTATGTTAATGGTTGACATTAAGTTAATTTTTAAGTTTATCCATGCACAATTTCATTACTTATATAAGTAATGTCTCTTTTCCAGTGTCCTCTTTATGGGGGGAAAAAAAGCTAGAATTATGCATAAGTGAGAATAAGCTCTGTTTTGGACGAATTCCACTCTGCACATGTAACTCTGGCAGAACTTCTCAATAAAGCTTAAGTCTATGTTTATATGTGAGGCCCAAATACCACTGTGAGCAATTTTGGCCAAAATATGATTAAATCCCATGACTTTCCATGTCTGGAACAGATTTTTTTTTTTTATTCCATAATATTCCAGAAATTCCATGACCCATGGGAACCCTGTTATAAAATAACATTTACTCCAGCACATCTTAAATCAAGCCTGAATATGGACCAAACACTGTACGTCACACACATTTCCATGCTCTTAAAAAATAAACAGTAACTTGTCTTGCAACTGGGAAATGTGGAATGCATCACTTTAAACTGTGTCACCAATGTTATTGAACTTTATCTTTAAAACGTGAAAAATGTAGCCTTGAGCTGGTTTAGTGTCAACACTAAAAGGACAATCAGTCCTTAAAATATTTTTCCAAACACAGATTTAGTAGGGAGCCTTAATATCTTGGACGTAATCAAGCACTACTGTTAAAAAAAAAAAAAATGCTGCACAACAGTAACCATTCAGTGACAGTGGAAAAGTCATCAGCCAGGAAAGCAAATAGAAATCTGGAAGCTTTGACCTGTTTGAAAAGGGTCTGAATGGTTATGACGGCAGGTTTGAAGCTAGACAGGTTGGACTGGTCCTCTAGGGTGGTGAACTTTTCCGAGTTGCGTCTGGGTAGGTACGCCTTCTTATCCACATTGTTCTTGCCTGGGACAAGCAAATAAAATGAAAATCACCAAACCAGTACACTCTGATTTACAAGTCAGAATTCAATTCGGTTAAACAGGCATTGTTGTAAAGCAGATTTCCAGAGATCCAGTTTTAGGTTCAGATAATGAGCAAGCCAGAGGCAGCAGTGGCAAAAAAAAAAAAAGCTCCCTATGACAACATGAGGAAGAAACCTTGAGATGAACCAGTTCTGGGTGAAACCGGATAGCGAGATTAGAAATCATTGCTTTTCTGAAGATTTATACTGCAAAGACAAAAACAGGACTGCACTGAAATGCGGATGAACACATTCTCAAATGACAGTACTGGGAAGAGGACAGAACAGGCTTTATGATTAAAGGAGCAGTTGATACTATGGTATCCAGATGAGATTATCCACTGAAGCAAAGAGTCTTGGGCATAATCTTTTTAAAGGAAGCGCAAATCTGAATTAAATGAAAAGTTTCATAAATTATACATGACCTGATTCTGCCTTTCGAAATGACTTGCATTGATGAGTTACATGAACCCTTATCAACAGCCATTCACTTTGGCTTTATATTGCTTTTGGTGTTTGTTTGGTTTTTTTTTTCTCCATTCAACCTGCTGTGGCCTTGATGCTATTACCATTGATGCTATCTGAGTCAGTCGTGTCTCGATCCAGTGTGGCTGTGCTGATCACATTCATGATGTTGGCTGTACCAAAGGCGAAAGGCATCCTGTACTGACCCAACCTTTGACAGAAGTTTTCTGCCTGACTTCGAAGCTTCTCCAGCTTGTCTTTGTTCTAAAGGAGAAATGGGTAATAGATATGAAAGGAGGTTCATTTCAAGAGGTAAAGCAATTTATATGACTATGTTTCTGGAATCTGTTTTCTCAGTCATCACCTTGGCATTGTCACTCATTCCTATGTAAGGGTCTGCACAATCTCCAATCTCCCCCTGCTGCAGGACTTTCTCTATCTGTCATGTGGAGAAACATCATCATCGATATTTTCCACTGTATCATTATCACTATAGCTGAAACCACCCATAGAGTTAGAATCTTCATGATCAAAACCTCTGTGTCGAAGGAAAAACTCAAAAAAGTCTTCACCGTTTGGAGGTGTTGGTAGGTGGAGATGCAGTTGGATTACCTTAATGACCAGGTAGATGTCTGGAGAAGGGTAGGAGATGGAGAAAATGGCAGCCCTTGCCAGTGTGGAGTTGTCAATATGAAGGGTGTGGGAGCGCAGTAAGCCTTTCATTTGATCCGTGTTGAGATCCAAGTGGAAGTTCTCTGAAATCTAACACAACATTATCACGTTAACCTTTAAACACCACTGCAAAATTATCCATTGATTATTACCCATGCAATAAAATAATATTTAACATAAAATTATGTGGTAGTTTGATGCCTTGCTGTGTAAGTATGAGCTACAATTTGAGTACAGTAATAGTCAGTAGTAGAACAAAATATCGATGGGGATTAAACTGTTGTTTCAAATCCAAAAACTGAAAAGGCCAAAAGATAATAATTGGCATTATTGATAATGGGCCTTTCTACAATATTTGTTGGTAAATATATAATGCCATTAAGTCGCACTGTTTTGTTATTGCCATGGAGTCCCTGCTGACGTTGTGTGTCACTATTTCCATGGCAATGAACGTCATGCGTTTGTTTTGGTTTATGTACTAGTCATATCCTTGCTCCTGTCCTGTTGTCTCCTGATTTCAGTGGTCTGCATTTAGCTCGGATTGGTTTGTCTATTTACACTTGGTTGTGTCCATGTCTCATGGAAGTCTTCATGAAAAATCTATTACTTTAAGTACAAACTCTGAGTTCTAGCTTTCATCACACTATCTGGTTTTGACCCTCGTTCCCATTGTTTTAAGGATTGTCCCGGATAGACTAATGATTGCACTTACTAAAAACTATTTCTCATCCATTATAAAGCACTGAACTTCACTTAAATATTATAGACTTAAAATTAAAACTTAAACGAAATGGAAAAATGACTCTAATGATCGTACTGAAGATCTTTTCAACAGATCTGTTGAAAAGACCTGTTCACTGTTTGACTCTATAGTATACAGCTGTGGAAGAGTAATGGCTTAATCACACTATCTGGGGTCACCCAGAAAAGGATGGGTTCTCTTTTGAGTCTGGTTCCTCTCAAGGTTTCTTCCTCGTGTCATCTCAGAGGTTTTTTTTTTTTTTTTCGTGCCAAGGTCACCTCTGGTTTTGTTTTGTTTTTCCCCATTGTGGATCTCAATCCAAATCCATATCCGGAATTCTGTAAGGCTGCTTTGTGACAATGTCCATTGTTCAAAATGCTATATAAATAAAACTGAATTGAATATAAAATCTGTCAAAGATTATTCCGGTTATCCCAAATTCTCTCCACTTTCAGTGCAGGATCAAGCGTCCAGATACACAACGTCCAGCTTTAGCACTTGATTATGTTTCTTGCCAAAACTGGGCTTTAAAAGGATGATTAATGCAATACTTTGGGAAATTGATGTCTAATATGGCATCTGCAATCTATTCGTTTGATGACGAAAGAAATGCCGAAATATGAAATTCAGGGCAGGATGCTAGGGAAGGAAATGCACATTGCTTCTGAATTATTTCAAAAGGCAAAACTGTTCACAGCAAGTGTAATGAAAAACAGCAGGAGTAATAAGGTTGAGAGAAAGTGGAGCACACCAGAAGAAATAAACAGAGACAGCTATTGTGCTTGTGTTTAAAAAAAAAAAGAAAAGAAAAAAAAAGTCTGTTGAATAGTTACTGAATCCAAATTCTCACAAATTGCAGTAATCTCAGTAAGGAAGTTCATATTAAGAGAGATGTCCATTGAAGAATAAGTGTGACTGACTGTCATGCAGTGAATTGAAGCAGACAGTGCTGAGAACATGGAATCCTAATCTAGATTAAGCAGCTCACACAGAGAACACAGTCACTATTCTTCAAAGGTCTGTGCATATCTAATGGCAGTCTTGATCAATAGCCTTTAGAAGCACATCCACAGAGAAAGGCCTGCTGTACCCGTGACGCCAAGCAAATACTGACCTTCTTCTTTTCTTTCAGGTCATACAAGGCCATGGTGGCAAATATGGGCTCAATCTCAATTTCAAACCTGCAAGGACAAAAGCACAGGCTTATAAATAAATCATGATCCCTCTGACAGCTGCACAGCCTCATACCTCAATAATATAATCGCACTAAAACAATATGCTGTGCAATACAAGCACAGCAACAGATGGCTTTTGAAATCTGAAGAGAGTACTGAAATCAGCAAAACTGTTTTATTACAGCTGTGTCCACCAAATTGGATGTCAACAATAGGTGTGCCATATAGTCATGATCCAAAAAAGAAGTGGTAAAGCTCTGTGTCCTTTATTTAAAGGTTAAAGATCCTCGTATTTAAAGCATAATGGCTGAGTATCTCAGCCCAGTTTGAATGCTTGGAGTCAGAAACTCCAATTACAGCAAAGAGAGGGATTACTTGATGGCCTGGCATCGCACTAGGATCCTGAAGCCCGTGTGCTCCTTTGGACAGTCAGGAATGGGACGAATTTCCACTGCATCTTCCTGTAGAAGGAAATATAGTCAGCTCTCAAATACAGATCCAAACCGCCATTATCATATCTGATACATTTGTGATTTAGCTCTTATAGTTATTAGGTTATTCGACTGCTCCTTGAATCGATGGGTTTAATCCAAACCTCAATAACTTCAAAACAAGTCAGCCTATAATTAATCCCAACTCGGTCCTAATATATTCTGTCCATGGAAAATTTATCAACTGAAAAGCTCTGTGTACACATTTTTATTGCACATTTAAATAATGAACCGAAATCTGTGCTGAGGAGGTTCATGAAATGTATTTACACTTAATGGCTACAAAAATTGAGAGCACTGACTTTTACTTTGCAGTGATACAGAGGTGAGAATATTGCGTATACATAGCTTTAATGTATGTAGTTCTAAAGCAGATTAACACACTTATTGAGTAATAGTTGCTCAAAAAGGCATCCTCAAAGCTCACCTCATCAGTAGGTGGATAGAGTGCAAAAAGTTCAGGATGGCGATTGTTCTGTCTGGCTTCGAGGTTAAAACGGTCAAGATCGTCAGAGTTCCTGAACTGGAAAAGGTTGTCAAGACGAGGGTCTGGCTGAAGCCCCTGGAGGTTAAAATCAGTGGACGTGAGAGTGCTGCGTGCGCTGTCATCACATAACACTGCCAAAGACGGAGACTTTACCTGAGGATCAGAGAAACAGCAAAGCTACATAATTCATCTCACAGGATTGGAACAAGTAACCTTAACGCAACAAGAAAAGGACAGTTTTGAGTTTTGCTCTTTAACATAACATTTAAAAAAAAAAAAAAAAAACACCAGCACCAACAACAACAGAAATAAATCCTTTTCTAATCTATGGACTGCTTCAGGAATCAGCAACTTGGCTCCAATTCTTTTTGAACTTTAAACCATTACACAGTAGTGAATAAATCATAAATTTATTAGTTAGTAAAAGCTCCAATGTGCTGCGCAGTGCCATGATTTTATTCCCTGAGCTGAAAAATGATAACTAGCATAATCTAATAACACTAATAATTAATGCATTAATACAGACTAAGAGAAATGAACACATGATAAACATATCATGCAGCACAGGTTTGTGCCCTTGAGGGAAAAAAAAAAAGCATGTCGCTGGCCAATGTTTTGTGTATGAGATATGGTGTTATTTCCTCACATCTCACGTGATAGATATTCGAGTCTGGCAAGTTTTTATTTTCTCTGTATATGCATAACTGTGGGGGTGGCATTGCTGTGAATGTGTGAGTGCATGGTGCCTTTTAATGGAAACTCTCATCCAGAGTGTATTCCCAGCTCTTTTCCAGTGTTCCTGGGACAGGCTCTGGATCCTTCAGTGGTTACCGATGATGGATGAATGCTTAACCGCAAAGTGACTTACAGCAGAAGTTAAGCTATATGGCCAAAAGTATGCAGACACCTGACCATCACACCAAAACCGTGGGCATGAACACAGACTTGGTCCCACCTTTCCACTAGACTTTGGAATATGGCACTGGGAACTTGTGCTCATTCATTTGTGAAATTAGGCACTGATGCCGAGTGCAGAGGTCTGGTATGCAGTCAGCGTTCCAGTTCACCCCCCCAAAAAAAGTGTTCAGTGGGGTTGAGGTCAGAGCTCTGTGCAGGCTACTCGAGAGCTTCCAGTGCAACTTTGTCAAACCATATCTTCCTGGCTTTGTGCACAGGTGTATTGTCATGATGTAAGAGTTTAATCTCTGATTAGGAAAACAATGCAGATGGTCTCGACACTAGGTATCACAGATGCTTCCAAACTTTCAGAATTGCGTTATATGCTACGAGTTGCACTCTTGTGCTACTACCCTCAGAGGGAATCCCGTAGGTTGGACTCTGGCTCCAAGCTCATGAAAAATACATGCTTTGAAACAAGCGTCTTTAGTTTGGCTAATTAAAACTTGGCAAGCTTGGGGCTTGACCAAGAGGAACTGGCTCTAACTGAATGAATATTCATGCTTCAGTGTAGCCCTGGCCTCAAATTAAATAGTGGTACAAAGCCAAAGAGTTGTGGGAAAATTCCCCTGTTCTGTCCCTCTCTTCTTTCAACCTTCTGAACTGCTCTCTTTTTGGACATCTCTCCCATTCCCTGCCTCAAATGAACACTCCAATACTTCAATCCTCCTTTGGTTTACAAGTATAAAACGCACAGGTGTGGTCATATCTGATCTTATAAATGAAGCATTATCAAATGACTATCAGAGACAAAACAGCAGCAGAAATCGTTGCGTTTACCGGCTGCTCCTGTTTCTCTGGTTGGACATCAGACTCGAATGTTTGTTTCTGAAGTAGTTTGTGAAAGCCTGTCCTCTCCGAGTATGCACTCCATCCATCCCCTTGGCATCTGTAGAAAAGCCACACAGAGCAAATACAGCCATGTCGATGGTTGTTTTTTTTTTTTTCCTGAGTTCAAACATTTACAAGCTTTATTGCATAGACATAGGCAACAGGAACTTATAATTAATGCCTGAAAATAAATGTATTTTAACGTAACTACACAGGAGCTCACCTTCTGCCAACCACTAGCCAAGGCTGGGTGTAACTTTGCACACAGTCTCTCACATGGGGATCCAGTTCCACCCTGCACACACACAAAAAAATTTCTCTTATTTTTATATATATATATCACACTTTCTTCATGCTCTCATGCAGATTTCTGACATTTGACATTATTCTGATCTTTGGAGCTACAGGCATGTATTATATTCACTGCTGATAAATATTATTCTCTGCTTTAATTGGGAAAAATATACAGATGGGTGACAAATTAAACTTAAAAATTGTAGCTTTATTTGTTTGGGTCCACTTGTTCCGAGTCACTGCAGCTTTATCCGATGATGAAACATTTCTATCCTGATGGGCGTCGTCTCTTCCAGGTGAACAACGTCTACATCCACAAAGCATGAGGGCTCACTGAATATTTTGATATGTATGAAAAGGATACCAATAACATGCGATGGCCTTTGAACACCAAGTCTCAACCCAGTTGAACATCTACAGAACATTTTGGAGCAAACTGTTAGATGGCACATTCCACCACCGTCAGTAAATCACCAACTTTGGGAATACATTTGGAAGAATGGTGTTCATTCTTCCTGTACAGTTCCAGAGACTGTGCTCAAGGAAGCTGTTCTTGGCAGCTTATCATGGCACAAAACCTTACTAACACACTTTTGTTGTCTTTTTGGTTTGTTTATACATCCTTTATATAAGCTATATGCTTGACATACAGTAATCATGTTGCCTTTATTCTGAACATGTTTTGCGCTGAGGATAAAATACAGCTTAATGTAATGTATTTGCACAAATTTATACTTTTTCTTTGTTTGGATTTACATCGCAATGTCTTACTACGATTACAATAATTGTATTGCCATTAATTATATGTCAATATTACCAACAGTTTAGATCATTTTTGACACCAGTCCTCTAATAAGTACCTGCATTTATAGTGTGACATTCACAAACAATTTCATCCGAAAAACTCATCCAACTCGCTCTCTATCCCGTCTTTACTTCCACTTTCAATCTGACACAAGCTTCTTTCTCTCCTGATTGATGCACTCCTCTAACCAGAGTTCAACTGCAGACTTGGGGTCAAATGTCACAGTGGTCAGCTTGCAAATATGAATGTGAATCAATGCAGACATGCTTTTGTATAACAAGCAGCTTCTGTACTTGGTCCTGCGAAAATCCCCTCTCGCAAGCAGTGCTGCTTAAAGACAGTGGGAGAGACTATAGTACTACTTATTGACTGTTGGTAATACCTGGTCTGTTAGTATTAATAATATTGACTAGATCATACTCAAAGAGGCTGCCAGACATTTCTCGGCTTGCTTCAAGCACACGCATTCCCACAGAGCACACTCTGCCTCGACAAACAAACAGCAAGCCTCATATTTATGAAATTATTTCACTCCGAATTCCTGCTTTTCCTTGAGCCTGATAAATGGATCAAAGAATTAAAATTTTTTTTACCACATCAATTTTCCCCCCTCCAATTTTCTCCCAATTCGCACCCACCAGACAGGTCATATGTTGCCTCCGAAACACGTAACACAAGTCAACTGCATCTTTTCAAACTGCTGCTTTTGCAATGTTAAGGGGTGGGGTGACACTCAGAGGATAGGGTTATCCGCCCAGTTCTGTATGCATGAGCTCACAGAAGCCCATGATTGACTAGCGTTGCTGTAATTGACAGGGGAGAGAGAGTATGCCACCCCTCCCTCGCTTAAAGCACAGGCCCTGGGAGCTCCACATCATTTTAATGATGCAAGTTGTGTATCAAATTCAAGAATCTCCCGAGCCAAGGGCAGCAAATTTTGCCATACTCTCAGGGACAGGTGGCATACTCTCTCTTTTCTGTCAATTACAGTGACTCTAGCCAATCATGGGTATCTGAGAGTTCATGCATGGACGTATAGTATACTGTCTTCCGAGTGCGTTACGCCACCCCGATGCTGCCTGAGCAAGCAGTTCGAAAGCATGCTGTCAGCTGGTGTCACATGCCTTGGAGGAAGCACTTTTGGTAGCTGTCGTGTAATCGGGGAGAGATGTTTAGTGGGTAAGAATCGGCCATGACTAAATTAGGGAGAAAATCAGGGGAAAATAAAAATAAGAATTTCCCTTAAAAAGTCCACTTTCCGCATGAGGAGGTGCTGTTGACCTGTACTGACCACTGACCACTGCTGTCAAGTAACAAAGTGAACTGTGCAACAGCCACCATGAGAATATTGAAATTCATTAAATATTTAATACTAACAATATCATAGCATGTTTAATAAAAAGCAGTGAAACAATCTATGATTTTTTTTCCAAGTCTGAAACCAATGGCACTTACTTCCTCTCTAACTGCCACCATCAAAATTTTAGCAGGGGTTCTCCAGCCACATCACTGAAACTGAAATTCTCGTTTACCAAACTGAATTTCTTTCTCCTCATAAAGTCTCTAACACGTCCATTTTCTCACACCCTTTCCCCACAAACAAAAACCAACCAAAAAAAACCTTCATATTTTGAAAACACTGTGACTCAATGTGTTAAGAGCTAAGTTTGTGAACATGAGGAAAAGTATTTACTAACCTAGAATGTTCAGGAGAATGGTATATAAAACAGACCTTTAAGGCAACATTAGAGGTTTTTAAAGTTCAAACACTAACTGTAATTGGAAAACTGGTTAGTGTAAGTACTCAATGATGGTCTACAATAGTACATAAGTTTGCGATCTGAGACAACACTAGCTTGTTAAGTGTTGGTAGATGGACAGGGATATTTCCATCCATCCATCATCTGCAGCCGCTTATCCTGTTCTACAGGGTCGCAGGCAAGCTGGAGCCTATCCCAGCTGACTACGGGCGAAAGGCGGGGTAC
>JAOEHH010000002.1:35265257-35275302 GCA_025447875.1 Notarius cookei
CCTACTCACATCTGTATTGCAGCATGCCTTGCCAGATGACAGTAGGTACCATTTTTATGATGGTCTTTGGTATGACCTGACTGAGTCGAACTCGTGATCTCCCAGTCGAGAGGCGGACACGCTAACCAACTAGGCCAACTCGCGGTGTTCGTCACAGAGACCACACTATTTCCCCATTTTGAGGTTTGATATGAACATGAATTGAAGCTCTTGATGTATATTTACATGAGGCTTTTGCATTATGCTGCTGCCACATGATTGGCTGATAGGATAACTGCATAAATGAGCAGGTGAACAAGGGGTCACACAAAGTGAGATCTTAACTCTCAATCTTCTATATAGCAAAGTACCAAATTAAACTTGCAGAACAACTTAACCTTTGCAGAGATGAGGTCAAACCCGGGTGATGTCAAAGCCCCGGAGATATGCTGATGCATCCTTCTGATGGTGCACTTTATTAAAGCATTGTGAAAACTTGGCTTGCACAACACAGTAAAATGCTCAAGGATTAATCTATGTCCTCCCTTCAGATATAAAAGCTTAAAATCAGAATGAATCATGATTAGTCTGCTAATTAAGCTTTTTTGGTACACACACACACACACACACACACACACACACACACACACACAGCATTGCTGTATGAATCAATAGTCACAGGTTTTGAGAAAAACACACACCACCCTGCATTAGCAAAAATAAAAGGATGTGAAAGGAACATATTTACTGTTACTTTGGCTTGCTGGTCTCTCCTGTACTGACCGAGTGAAATAAAGCAGGATTAGGGGATTACCCAGGGTTCCTCTGCACTAAACCTGGTACAAATTCACTGCAGTAAGAAGACAAATAGACTCTCTTCGCTGGCTGGCCTTAGTTTCGATACAAAGTACGCCAGTCTAATCTATTTTCCATTTGGAGTTCTGATAAAAGATTGAGAGAATAAAACTTGAACCCAAACAAAAAGATATGAAATGGATGTTGATCTTGAAACAAATAAATCCAGATGCTTGTTGAAATTTAACACCTGTAGGACTATAAGGAACTTTGTTGAAATGTGTTGAAGGAACTTCCACAACCCATAGCCTTGACATATTCAGCAATTTGAAACAATTTAGATTTCTAATCAAAATCAATTCATGCATATACAGCTCTGGAAAAAATTAACAGACCACTGCAAAATTATCAGTTTCTCTGATTTGACTATTCATGTGTTTGAGGAACATGAACATTTTTATTTTATTCCATAAACTACTGACATCATTTGCCCCAAATTCCACATAAAATATTGTCACTTGCAGCATTTAATGGCAGAAAATGACAACCGGTCAAAATAACGAGAGAGAAGTGTTTTCAGACCTTGAATAATGCAAATCAAAACCATGTTCAATTTTAAATGGCACAATATGAATGTTTGAACTTAAGAGGACTTCAGAAATCAAATTAATATTTGGTGGAATAACCTTGACATTTAATCGCAGATCTCATGCGTCTTGGCATGCTCTCCACCAGTCTTTTACGTTGCTCTTGGGTGACTATGCCACTCCTCATGCAAAAATTAAAAATCACCTCAGCTTTGTTTGACGGTTGTGACCATCGATCTTCCTCTTAATCACATTCCAGAGGTTTTCAATGGAGTTCAGGTTTAGAGATTGGGCTGGCCATGACAGGGTCTTGATCTTGTGGTCCTCCATCCACACCTTAATTGACCTGGCTGTATGGCATGGAACACTGTTCTGCTGGAAAACCCAATCCTCAGAGTTAGGGAACACTGTCAGACCAGAAGGAAGCAAGTTTTCTTCCAGGATAACCTTGTACATGGCCTGATTCATATGTCCTTCACAAACAAAAAATTTCCCCGATCTAGATTTACTGAAGCACCCCCAGATCATCACTGACCCTCTACCAAAATTCACAATGGGTACAAGACACCTGTGGCTTGTAGGCCTCTCTAGGTCTCCATCTAACCATTAGATGACCGGGTGATTGGGGGGTGAAAATTGGACTCCTCAGAGAAGAGAGGAGATGACCTTACTCCAGTCCTTATGGTTTTTAGCAAATCTCAGCCTGGCTCTTCTTTGCTTCTCATTAATAAAAGGCTTTTTTTCTTGCTTTGCATGACTTCAACCCCACCCGGAGGAGCCCATTTCAAACAGTCCTTGCCATGCACTTAACCCCAACTGCCATTTGCCATTCTTTTTGTAGGTCACTTGATGGCATCCTTAGCTTATTGAACGACACTTGAAGGAGTTGATGATGACGACCCCGATCAGTGGAGTGTGTCGTTTTCACCCTCTGCCAGTCTGTAACTTTGTCTCCAACTCAAAACTTTTCTTCTTAACTCTTTTGGCATGATGAATAGATATTTTTGTATTCCAATTAAATTTAAGATACTACTTGTACTGTTTTTGCCATCCAAACTGGTCCTATTGCAAGAGGATAGTGATGACCACAGCAGTGGTTTTTATACTTCCCTTGTTAAATAAGATTTGGTTCAGGTGATTAAGTAAAATGAGGTGTGCTTGTGTTGGAATTCCAGTATAGACACTGGAATGAAATGGCTGCCATACATGGAGATGCTGATTTAAGAAAAAAAACATTGAAGTGGTCTCTTAATTTTTTTTCCAGAGCTACACGCGCGTGCGCGTGTGTGTGTGGTGCATTTATTAAAGGCAAAACCAAAAAAAACAATACCTTTGAAGTACAATGATATGTACTCATTCACTATATGTAAACTCTTGTATTACCTTTTGTTGCCATAGGCTTTTGTATTCTGTACAAAATCACTGTTAAACCATCACATTAACTCCCAGCATGGACTATAAAATGGAAACATAATCCCTGAAGCTGGAACTGAATCTGAGTCAGTAATAAAAGCCGACAGCACTTACAGCCATTCGTCATGTCCTGTGTAGCGATGACAAAGCCAAAACCTTCTCCAGGCCTTCTCCTCAGCTCCACCTCCAAAGATTTGCTAAGCACTGCTCCTCTCCCCTCGGGCTGTGTTTTGGACACGGCTCCTAAAGCATTAGAGGAGGGCAGACGGGGACCCTGCATGGCCACGTCCTCAACCCCCACCCAGTCTCGTGGCTCCATGGTCAGGGTAACAGGCACAGAGTCCAGAAAACTGGTGCTCTGAATCAAAGGAGGGAGCTCGTTGGAGGGCGACTGGGGGGATAGGGTGCTTTGGCTGGTTGTGGGGCCATCTGAGGAAGGAGACATCAAATCTGGAGGGCCCTGGGCTGGGGGAACACTGTTGTACGAGTTTGGGGTGACAGGAGAAGGGATGTTTCCTATAGAGGAGTAAAGATGAGAACATGGATGCTATTTAGTAATTTGATTACGTAAGCTTTTTGCAAGTTCATTTGGTTAAAATAGTGCCTGCACCTACCTACATACTGACCCTGTATACATACAAGTTATGCATCTGGATTGTATCATGACAAGATTTAAACATGCATTTACACCAGTAGTCAAATGTTCAACATGCAATCAGCTCATGGCACTTGACCACCAACTTCCTGTGTTGTTTTTCCTTGTCACTTGTTTTGAAAAAAAAAAAAAGTAAAAGAAAAAGAATGATTAGCATTTCATGTTTAATTTCCTCAAAACACTCCAACTTCAGTCTTCAGGTTTTTGCTCACCAGATGTGATTTGGAGAGACAGAGGAATGCATGTTTAATTGTATCCAGATAAAATACATAATCAGACTTTCTGAACAGTAAATTCAGATTTGAATGTCTTTCAGGCAGATTCACACCTGCATTTATAAGCGAATAATCCCCATCTGGGTATAATCCTGATACTCAAAATGCCCTAAACAACTTGTCATATATATCACACACACACTATATGGCCAAAAGTTTGTGGTCACCCGATCATCACAAATATAGGGGCCTTTCACGGACATCAGATTTTGTTTATCATGCAGCGTCCGCCATATTGCTCAGCAAACAAAGAAACACTGCTACAACAGTTAATGAAAATCGAGATGACTGCAGTCAGTACAGTTTCTCTCTGAAGCAATTAAAAATTTATATAGGATACCAGCAGTTCGTGTTACATCCAAAGGCATGCAGACATCACAGATCCATATAATTTACCCACAAACGTATGCATTTATTATTATTTATTCTGCCCACTGCATGCACGCTCTCTCTCTCCCCCCATGTGCTCATTGCTCATTTGTGTGTACGCGTGTTCACTGCTTCAGATGGGTTAAATGCAGAGGAGGAATTTTGCTTTGCTTGAGTGTACATGTGACAAAAATAAAGGCTTCTTTTTAATTTACCCACAAATGTATTTATTCCACTTGAAAAGTGTACGACAAACCAGCTACCGGATTTGGGATACTACCAAGTCCTGAACTATTTAGTATTTGGGACTGCTAAATACACTGGAGAGATGCTAAAAGGCATACAGATCCCTGCCAAAATTTTGAGGCAGTTTTCATGCATGCTGGAATCTTATGGGAAATTCCCAAAAAAGAAAAAGTACCTTACTATAGCAAAGGTAAGCTCAAATGTGGACTTTGAATAGTAATAAACAAGCCAGGGCCTAGATCTAGCACATTTTATGGTGTTCAACCTCATCTACACAAACATGCTGCCAGTCAAGCCAAGCATTAGGTCTAATAAAATATTTCGCGTCCAAAGCCCACATCCAGATATACATTTTAACACTGCACAGAGCTTTCACACTAATCTGATGTAAAATGTTCTCTACACATTCGGGAATGTTTTGTCCAGGTTATCCAGGCTTCCTGTTTAACTACAGCTTGCCATTTTTCTCATCTTTCTGGGTTCGTCAGGAAGCAGTGAAAAGTTAAACCAGGCTTAAACATCTGTTATTATATCCAAAAGCACTACAGGTCTCTGGCATTGTTCTTTTAGATGTAACTTCTACAAGTTAGAATGCTGTAGATGTTTACTGAATTGGGCTTAAAAATCACTTGTCAGTCGTTGTCAAGCACAAAGCTCGCCTGGCAATATGGCCGCATAAACAAATTGGCAGTTACGATGAGGTCATGTGAAAGGCCCCAATATGTGGTTCTTCCCCAAACTGTTGCCACAAAGTTGGATGCACACAATTGCATAGGCTGTCTTTGTATACTGTAACATTAAAATTTCTCTTCACTGGAACGAAAGATCCTATACCAAACATGTTCCTGCACGATAACGCCCCTGTACGCAAAATCATGTCCATGAAGACCTGGTTTGCCAAGGCCGATGTGGAAGAACTTGAGTGACCTGTACAGAGCCCTGACCTCAACCCTACTGAACACCTTTGGGAAGAACTGGAATACCGACAGTGCACCAGTTCTTTTCATCTAACATCACTGCACACAATCTCACTCATGCTCTTGTGGCTGAATAAACAAATCCAATCCCCACAGGCACATTCAAAAATTTAGTGGAAAGCCTGCCAAGAAGAGTGGAGGTTATAACCACAAAAGGGGATTAAATCTGGATCAGCATTTTCAAAAAGCACATACTGTATGGGTGTGATGGTCAGGTGTCCAGAAACCTTTGGTCATATCGGGTACAACAACGCACAACAAAAGTAGATACAGATAAAAGTAACATGATTATTTGACATAAAGCACATTATTTCAGCATTATATATTTGCGCCATTAACATGTAGGTAACCTCTCTCATAATCCCCTACTTTTGCTTCAAGTCCTTCTTTATATTGTTAAATCACTTAAGATAGCAGCAATAAAGGAACAAGTATATCATTTTGACATCTCAATTTTATATGTATAGAATATACAGTATGTAATATTCTATATTATAATGTATATTAATTACCTCCTCTGTAAACCAGTAAGACCACTTCACCCTGTCTGGTATGCTCCTGCAGCACTCTCTGTACCTGTGGATGTAAAAATAAATAAATAAACAAATAAATTAAAAAACAAACATAACGTACAAAAAACATGCAGAAAATTGAATTCTGAAAATACATGAACCAGTTGTGGCACATTGTTTTAACCGTTGAAACAAACATTCAAATGAGGTTTTCTTATGGGCAAGTCAATAGAAAGCACGTAGAGTCCCTCTCCCCCCCAGGTTGTTAATTAAATAAATGAATAACCAACCAACCTCTGGTGACCACTATATCAGCAGCTTACAGAACCTTCCTTGTCCACGAGGTAACCATTAATGAAAAAGTTTTTAGCCCAGATACATTATGTGCTTGTCCCATGTTCCCAGGATAGCAATTTGTCCACTTCTATATATGAATGCACATGTATGTTGATGCAATGATGACAATGTACTTTAAATCAAACAGGTGGCTCAAGTTACCTGCGCAAAGCTGAGGTTCTGCACGTCAGCGCCATTGATCTTGATGATGGCATCGCCTGGCTGCAGGGACGGGCACTGGCGCCGGTCCCACACCCGCTTGATCAGCGCCAACTGCCCGCCCTGCCCACCTGCTGTCACGCTGAAGCCCATGCCCCCTCCCTCGCTTCTTCCCAGGGCCACAGGCACTAGCTCACCTCCTGTGCCAGCCCCAGGCGATCCCAGGTTGCCTGGGGCAGGCCGAGGGGGGTTGCTGGCCGGGCAGCCATTGAAGCCACAGGGTGGCAGCTCAGTTGGGGGCACGAGTGGGCGTTGGGCACCAGGGGCACCCGGTGGCGCTGGTGCACTGCCTACCTCAGGCTGTGGCAGTGGGAGGGCACCACTGGACAGATCACTCTCGGAAGACTTGGAGTTCTGGTGAGCCAGAGATGGGGCAGGAAGGGTATTGTTGTTGTAGCTATGGATGAGTGAGGCTCTAGTCAAGTGAAGAAAGAGAGGAGACGAAGAGAAAGAATAAAGATACACAGCCTATACATATGAACAACACCAAATAAAATATAAACCCTTGTTTTACAGACAAGTTGGGCAAAAACTAAAGTCTGAATAGCTACTGTGACTTTGTGGATTGGGACATATGTTAGACAATTACGCCAAGA
The DNA here is from genome assembly GCA_025447875.1 of Notarius cookei. Taxonomy (NCBI): domain Eukaryota; kingdom Metazoa; phylum Chordata; class Actinopteri; order Siluriformes; family Ariidae; genus Notarius; species Notarius cookei. Next base: position 35,272,217 of record JAOEHH010000002.1, read on the forward strand.
ATAATTCCTAAGACTGAGCTTACACCAACAAGAAAATAAGTTACAGACGACCAAGGATTTCTGCTATATACACTCACTGATGATGCATCCCAGTGCATCCGAAAGATATATCCTGAAACCTGAATATCTGGATCGACCAGTGATGTCTAGGAACAGGCCAAATGACAACCAAGAACAGTTTTGTGACCACTGGGGACTCAGTTGACGGCATGGAACGACAGTGATTTGGGCCAGCACCCCAGCTTGCATCTTCCACAAGGAGGAAACCAATCTAAACTACAAGTGACCCTTCTGAAACATACCCCCAGGGAATCCCGAGAGGGAGAATGAGATCTCCAATAGGACAGACCCAAGGATTTTGACCAATGCAAATGACCAGACAACAATGAATGCAAGATGCATCTCCAGCAAAACGTGCAAGAATCTGCATGGCCTTAAAATACATCAGGCCAGAATGAGGTGTTTGGACATGGAGAAACCGGTTCAATGCACAAGATCAGTTCCTGGTGAGATACAGGAGGAGCATGGCCAGGACTCACCCCACATAGCCCAGTCCCTCCATGCACCTGAACTCCAGGCAGAGTAATTCAACAGCGGACCAAATGGCCTCTAGGTACACAAGAGTAAGTGGCAGCAGTTCAAAGATGACGCATGTGAAAAGGGGGCCCCATACAAACCATTACTGAAGCTGCAGATAAAGCCACCATGTGGCATTGGATAAAGAGGATTAGCCCGTGGATTGGTGCTGCTGGGATGCAAGCCAGGATTTCAATCAACCCCAGTTGTGTCACCTGGGTGAGGGGGGTCTGATGTTGAAAAACCTGAAACCCCCGATGAGCCCAGGAACATCAGTGATGATTCATCACAGTGCATCCTAGAGATGCATCCTAAAACCAGCTGGTCTCTTTAATAGAAACACCTGTACACCTGCTCATTCACACAGTTATTCAAAATCAGCCAATAAAGTGGCAGGAGCCCAATGGATAAAATTATGCTGACTCTGATCAAGAGCTTCAACTAATGTTCACATAAGCATAAGAATGGGAGACTATGTTACTGTATCTCAGGGACTTTGACTGTGCCACAGTTGTGGTGCCAGACAGACTGATTGAGTATTTCAGAAAACACTAATCTCCTGAAATTTTTTACACACAACAGTCTCCAGAGTTGAATGGTTCAAAAAACAAGAAAACATCCAGTAAGTGGAGGTTCTGCTGGTGAACATGCCTTGCTGATGAGAGAGAATGATCTGAGAATAATGGCCAGACTTGTTTGAGCTAATGGGAAGTCTATAGTAGTGCAGCACCCCATGCTCAAGAGAATATGATGCAGCAACTTGATTTTTGATGGCTTTTGCAACCATACAACGTCCATACATGTATCACCACAGGATACCCAATCATGTGCAAGGCAAAGTATCTCAAAAACACCTGACCACCAGACAACAAAATGTATATCTTTATTTACACAAGACCGATGGGTTTTTATCCAGCACTTATTTTAATTTGCTTTTTAAAAAAATAACATGGGGTTATTTACCAACACATTTTACACTCATCAGGAGTGCCACTTTTAGGCAGTGCCTAAATATATGTAAACTCAAATAACTACTTTTTACAAATCATGGTGAGCAAAAAAGCATTTCAGAACACACGACACGTCCAACATTGTGTCTGATGGACTACAACAGCAGACGACCACATTGGGTTCCACTCATGTCAGTCAAGAACAGGAATCTGAGGCTAAGGTGGGCACAGGCTCACTGAATCTGGACAACTGAAGAATGGAAAAACATTGCACTGGATCAAATTCCTGTTTTTGGCTGACAGGAGTGGAAGCAAACATGGTCTTCTGCTGTGGCAGACCATCTGCCTCAATGCAGTACATTCTGAGATGCTTTTCTGTAAGCAGTGGTTATTTGAGCTGCCATGCAAAGCCACATGACAACAGGGAAACGACATGTTAATTTGTTATTTCATCATTTTTATGCAAATAAGTTTAGTTAAATTTGGCACATTTCTCTGACCAAACCTGTGGTGCAGGTGGACCCCAAAACAAAAGAAACATGGCGATGTGCAGAAACTAAACAAAGCCATGTATGCATTTTGTCTACTACCATTTCTGAAGCAGACAGACCCTGGACCACAGCCAACAAGAGGAGCGATAATTTCACACCTGCAAGTGACAAACTATGAACACCACTATCAAACTGTACTGCATATCATGTGAACATTGTATATATTATACAGTATGTATGGGCCTCCTTCTCAGGGCCTGGAAGACCTCAGAATGTGTTACAAGAGTTTTGCTTTCCCTAGAATTGTGCTCTTAACTTGTAGATGGGAATGATATTGCTATTCCTGGGAAAATGCTAGAAACAGCCTTCCTACTTACGTCTCAGAACCCAAGTGGACACCAAGGAATAACAATTGATTTTATTGCTTTGTTCCATTGTACTCATGTGTTATATGTCCAAGGTGCTACTCCTGACTTCTGATCATAATGCTTTCAATTGTTTGTACATGAGAAAACATGGGTGCCTGCAAAAAACTGATGCTTGCATGGCAAATTGTGGAATCAACTTTTATAAGAAAATTTACATCTAGAATTCTTAAGAACTAGAATTGTGAGACAATGGAAACAAAATCTAGTCATAACAGAAAACAACAAAATCATGCTGTATACAGTAAAATTAATGAAAAAAGTAATGGTTTGTTCAGTAATTCTAGAGACTGAAATAAAAAAAATAGTTTGCATTTGTTTTAACTATTTTAGGTTTATCAGTAATTTTGGCACGTTTTTGAGAGGAAACAAGGTCAACTGTGAGCTACTGCTCACTTACGTATACCCCCGCTCTCACTTATCAGAATGCAAGCAATCGAAGGAATAGGACATGTATTCCGAATGTTGACTTCAACAAATAATTAACCCTGAAGCAAGTAAAGGGCGGCAGCACAGTGGTGTAGTGCTTAGCGCTGTCGCCTTACAGCAAGAAGGTCCGGGTTCAAGCCCCGTGTCCGCGTGGGTTTCCTCCGGGTGCTCCGGTTTCCCCCACAGTCCAAAGACATGCAGGTTAGGTTAACTGG
>JAOEHH010000002.1:35980178-35990183 GCA_025447875.1 Notarius cookei
AAGGTCACTGTGAGGTCAAATGTCTGTCCGAAAACCTTGTGAACACAATATCTCCAAGGCTAATACAAGTAATTTCAACAGGTCAAGATTATTGTGAGGTCAAATGTCCATCCCCAAATCACAACTTAATAAGGCATGTATTCTACCGGGCGGAGACATCCCCATCGACGCCGTTGGTGTCGAGTTCTGTCTAGTTCAAAAATAAAGGGTTTCCATCATTTGCAGATCATCACATTCTGTTTTTTATTATTTATATTTTACGCAGCATACCAACTTTTTCCAGAATTTGGGTTACAATACCAGCAAAAATATAAAAGTTTCAGGAGACTGTATTGCTGTTTTTACACACTGATTACATGTTGGATCAAATGTGCTGCTCCCTGGAAGTAGAGTGTGGCCAAAATAGAGAAACCTGGTAATTTTTCTGTATTGTATTGCAATGACTAATAATGTTCTTGTGACTTCTATTTGGGCCAAGAATCTAAGTATAAGATACAGATTCCAAATGTAATGCCTTTTCATTTTTCTATTCTGAAAATGTAATTTATGTGATGACCTTGATAAACTTGTCATGCTAATATACTGTATATAAATGGCAACTACAGATTAATGTTGCTTGTGTTGACAAAACAGTCAAGACGACTATGCAGCTCACTGTTTTATTCAGCAACTCAGAGACACACACCTCTGGAGGAAAGGAACTAGCAACTTTGCAGCAGGTGGAAAACCCGACAGTTTTTCAGACTGTAACACCGACACCACATTGAAAATGTAAAAAGAGTCTTTTTCAGACAATAATGAGTCTCTGATCAAAGTGATATGTAATAGGTGGGAAACTCTCCCACCTGAGTATTTTTTTCTTCCTCTTCTTTTTTTTTTTTTGCATGAAACAAACATAAATGGAATTGCCTGCCATGTTTTCCATCTTTTAGTTGCTTCACATATATTCAGATATATATTTATATTTATCAACACTTTTCTAAAGAATTAAAATATTCAGCCACATGTACTGAAAAGAAGATTCACTTTTAAATCACAATAATAAATATAAAAAGGATATATAGCAAATTCGATATAAATGATGTGGTTGCTGAGAGAGAGCATGAGGACTGGTCAGTCAGGACATATTGGCCTGGATTAAAAAAAAAAAAAAAAAAAAAAAAAAAACACAACAACTCAGAGATTCAACAGTTCCTGAGGTTCCTATGTTCCCCATATGGGCAAACAACATGAGGGGAATGGCTTTTAAAATCACTGAGAAGCTTCTACAAAAGGTCAAAGTGCAAATTCGAATATAGCAGGCCTTAACCACATTGGAAATCTTTAGTTAAATGTACCAGTTTGAGGGAGGCTACGCTTTCCCCATGTCACTGGCTTTACTTGTAAAATATTTGTTTCAAGTCTTTGTGAAAGTAGGAATAAAAAAATCATTTGAAGCTCATTAACCATCAGGTCCATTATGTAGCATTATGGGGAGGACAAGTGGTGTTGCACTTTGAGCTAATAAGAAGCTCTCTCTCTCTCTGTTTTTTTTTTTTCTGATCCAGCACCTTCATCCACAAGCAGTGACTGAAATGTCGTCTCTCAAGGCCCTTGCACATGGATCCCAACCCTGATTCATTCTGAACTAATGCTGAGGAAGTAACACACTTCTCAAGTGCAAAAACTGAACAGTGTTTAACAGAGAGGTAACACACACCTGCAAATGAAAACAGGCTTCTATAACAGTTGTACTAGACTCATGTCTGAGGAATAAAAGCACAATGAGACTTTTTCTCATGTTCTGGGACAATAACATGAACCACCGCGGACAAACGACAGTCACAAATATTCACTTTATGCATTATAAGTGTGCAAGGACCTTAACAGTGGTTTAACCAAGTCTCTATAACTTTCTAACATAACATTACCCCTCCATGCACAAGATTAAAGAAACAACTTGAAGTTACAAACTGAGGCTGGATATGTGGGTCTTCCAAAAGAAAAACAAAAAAAGAAAAAAAAACTAAACCAACAACAAAAAGAATCTAATCCTCTGTACATGTAAACATCACACACTTCCACTGAGTCAGAACCAGAAAGAAATAATACAAAGCTTCACATTGGTATACAAAGAGAAACTCGGCTTCAGCCAACAGTTTCCAGGCAGGTACAGGAGTAGAAACAAATCAAATACAATAATCATAGTAATAACAATAACAATAATCTTACAAAGCACCACAAATGAAAAGAACACAGGCAATGGTTGTTACCACACTGCAGACCTCTGCTGCTGCACTCATAAAAAAATAAGTCATAGCATTTCTTTTTTTTTTTTTAACCTCCATTTTTTTTTTTTTCAGTGTGTGTTTGTGAGCCTGTTTGTGTCTGTGTGTGTATGTATGTGTGTGTGTGTGTGTGTATCTTGCATTTTGCCTTGTGAAGAGTTACACAGCTCTTGGACCTTGTTCTCAAACAAATATGAACACAAATACATTACTAATCTCATTTCACATGAAATCTACTATTTAAAAAAAAAAAAATTAAAACTATAATGTAGAGCAAGCGGGCATTCCAGCACTGTTTGAACAACTCTACCTTACATTTCTTTGAAGTACTAATGGGAAATCAAATTGATCCCTTCATCAAATTGTTCCTCACAGCGTCCGACAACGAACTTCCAATATACGGAGTCCATTTTCTGTTTGGATGCAGGTCTCACCAAAACAAGTGCATCTTTCAGAAACAAGGACATTTTGCCTTCTCTGTGTTAAATAAATGCTCATCAAATAAATAAATAAATTACTCTAAACATATGGCCTGAGTATAGTAACATATACTTTTTCCCCTCATGTTATACTTTATGATTCCAGATTTAAGACATTTACTAAATTAACCAAGCCATAAAGTGCTACAACATTTCAGGTTCATTTAATTTAAGATATAATCTGATGTGAAATCAAATGATGATTACTGTTGATACTTGATCAGATTATTCTCCTGTGTATTTGAGTTTCCTGTTTGACACACAATTGGCTAAAGTTGGATTTTGGTTCTAAACAACGTGACAGTTCCCTCTAGAGGCATACATACAGAACTTTATAAACCTTGCAGACATATACATATAAAGTAATGAAAATAATAATAAAATAATATAAAATACACAGAAGCATCAGATTAAAAAAGTGGGTACAGTTAACTAGTGGAAATGCATTGCTCCCCTTACCTGACACCCCAGTAGGAAAAGTTATCTGGTTCACTGTAATTTTGTGGTTATAGGTACAACACTTGGAAGGTTGCTATACTACTTGAAGGCTTGAGACACATAGCTCACATAACTTTACACTGTTTAAATCAACTTCTCCAGGATTGTCTTTTGCTTCTTTTTTTTTTTTTTTTTTAAATACAGTGTCTTTTTGTGCGAGGCCTGAATTTGGTGACATGTTTGAAATTAAAATGGGGGCATGAGACAAGCAAAAGGGAGCTCAGAGTCATAGTGTGCAGTGTAAAATAGCTTTGTGCACTATATCATTCAACTGAATTTCCATGACAGGAATAGGAGATGGAAGTGTTACACCTCTAATTGTTCTGCAAATCACTGAGGTGTCCGGCCAATCAAAAATCACCCGGTAAGACTTGACATTACATAAATTATGACATAAGTAGTATGGAGGTTTTTTTTTAAGCTTTGGCCTATTTCCACTGATAATTAGGTCCCTTTGCTTAAACATGTATGCATATGTACATAAATAAATCCCTCTGATGATTTCAATTGGTCCCCGTGCGGTATGAAAGTGACATAGTCATGAGGTTAGAAAACAAGAGCAGCATTCACAACTTAACAAAATTTGTTTGCAATGCAGCATGGGAAATGTAGTCCTTTGTCTTTTTTTGTACTTTTTTTTTTTTTCCTCTCTGTGAGCACGTTTCCCAGAAGTCATTGCAGTGCTGAGGATAAAGGGTTGCAAAGGCAATGGGGTGTGGAGGAGGGGTTGAGAGTGGGGTTTTAAGTATCTCAGCGCAGCTTTGTTTGCATAATGTCCAACAGTCTAACATGCCCATTTGACAGAATTTAAACATCTGTAGCAGTCGACATCAAATTATTAAATACATTTTTTTGTTTGTATGTTTTGTTTTTTTTTATATATGAGAAAGAATAAATGTATGTAAAGAATGGAATTATGTCATAAAAAGTGTGTCTATGTTAAATTTTCAGACAACACACAAAAAAATATTGTCATATACATTGCACCTTATACCCAACCTCAGTAACATTAATCAAATATTAGGTATCTTACAGTTTCTCCTCCTTCATCTTTGATGGTATCTCCATAGTGTACACTACAGGTTTGTCTCGATGACAACTTCCCATACTTATTTGTTTGAAACATTTAAAGCAAGGGTACCAATTCTAGAAGATCTGTCAGTTAGGACAATGAGAATAAAAGGTTCTAAACCAGCCCACCAAATGAACTTAGAAACCATGTGCTGAATTAAAACGGTCTTGTGGAAATTTTTTTAACTTGAAATCCAAAAAAAAAAAAAAGAGCTAGTCTCTGTTATTTTACTAGAGGAGGAGATAAAAATACGGTAAGCTAATAATAGTCAGGAGACTGCGAGTATGAATCCCACCAGTGCCATAGCCAACCATGCCCGGCATCAAGGGAACGATCTTGCCCATGTGCTCTGGGTAGAAGGGATGGCATTACTGTACACCCAATCAATCACAGTGACACTGGTGAATTGTGCCAGTCTGTGAGCTCATGTAAGTGGCAAGGAGCAGATAGCACATTCCTCCAAGAGTGTTACGCTGCCATGTGACACAGCATGAGCACCAGCAGTTTGAAAAGATGCAGCTGTCTGGCTTTACATGTCTCAGAAGAAACACATGTTAGCCTTCCTCCTCTCTGGTTGATAGCTGTTGTATGATAGGCTGGGAGGCAGGAATTGGTAGACAAAATTGGGATATATATAAGTGTGAATGATAAGGAATTCTTCAGTCCAAAATGTGGAAAAGTTTAAGAAGGGCAAATAGTTATGCAAGATACTGTATGGTAAAACCAAAATTTGTAAAATTAGGAGTATTTTTTTTTTTGTTAATGAATTGCAGTCTGTTAATATGTTTTGCAAGAGCTATATGTTCAGTTCATGCACAACTTTTAAATAATTGCAGAAAAATGAACATTTATGAGGAATTATTGGGCTACTGAACTGATTTTTTGGTCCAGCCCACCTGATATTGGGCTAAGTGTAATGTAGCCTGTTACCCAAAATGCACCCCTTTTTTAAAGTTTTCAGAATCTAACTAGGGCTTGAATATGCAGACAGTGCACCAGCAGCTATTGAGCAGAGTCATTTTGTACCCATGAGTCTAGCTGGGTAAAACCAGATTTTGATAGCTTGTGTTCTATCTTTTGGCGTGGCTGGTTCTCAAGTCATTCGACCCAGTTTGTACTTGTCGCATAGCTGACCGAGAACGGGTTGGAAGAAGAAATCAAACCAATTTGGCTCATCAATGAGCACTATGAAATTTTAGGAGAATGATCAGTTTGTGTATATTAGGTGTCTGCTTAATTTTCATGAAATTAAATTACATTTACACGTCAGTGCGTCGACTGCACACCTATGCTACAACTCTCCATGTAGCTGCAAAGGATCCCACACCCTATAAACACTCCAGTTGTGAAAATAATGGTCAGTGACTATTGGATGGTGATGATCCAAACATGATGCACAGGAAACTATATAGTTCGCTGTTTGCTCTCGTCACGCTCGCAATACTGGGTTATACCAAACTGATTGTGTAGAATCATGCAAATCTCTTTCCCTCAAGTGCTGCAGTGTTTCTCAGTAGTCAGCCTTCAGATGGCTTTTGCATCATAGATTGAGCTCTGTACAGTGACATCATTTTAAAGTCAAACCTGTGTTGGTCATGTAACTGCACAGCCTCACAGATCAGGCCTTTCTCAGATCATGGCCTTTGGCATTAAGAGAAAAGTAGTTTATCGAAGCCTTGTACAGACAGTTGTGCCCTGTTACAAATCTAACTGAGGGCAAAGGGAATAGGGCAAAGACACTATAATGACAATAAGGCTATCATGAAGAATGTAGTAGGTAGCTCTATAAAGAAAGGGGAGTGTGTGTGTGTGTGTGGTGTGTGTGTGTGTATTTGTAGTACATCTGTGCATCTGCTTGTGGCCATGTAGCTACATATACTTTTTAATGTGCTGTGTGCATATCCCAATTCATGTATGCTGCTATCTGTGCACATCTGCTCATGTGTTTGTGAATGTATGTCTGTGCATACAAGTGTGTGTGTGTGTGATTGTGGAATCTCAGTTCTGCTGTAGAATGAGGTTTTCAAGCTCGTCAGCTGAGCGGAGCAGGAAGGCGGCAGACTCACGATAGCCGGCGATGAGCTGCCGCACTGCCGTAACTTCAGGAGGGCTGAGTTGAGCCGACGCTCCTCCGCCTCCACCACCCTGACCGTGGCTGTTAGAGCTAGAAGAGGAGGAGCTGGAGCCCACAGACTTCATACTCAAGTCAGTGGGACCTGAATGAGAGTGAAAAATAAATGCAAAAGAGTGAGAGGAGAGAACAGAATGATGTGCATGTCTTTCAGCTGAAAATACTTTGCCTCGAAAGCACTTAGCCGCTAACCATTGCTCTGTGCTGTTGCACTGCTTTGCAGGCTGTTGCCTAGGGCTCCGTAACCACGGAAACTGTAATTGAGCCCCCCATTGGTGTACAGCTGGTCCTGGGAGTAAGCTGAGGCAGCCAATGAGAAGCCTGAGTGGGCCACAGCGGCTGGGTCTCTGGAGCTGGGTTTGTCTGTAGTAATTGACTCATCCTACAGAGGGCAGCAGCAAAAAAGAGAAACATTACGTTTTATACGTGATGATAAATACCTTTTTTTCTGTATTTATCCCCTTCGGACATACTGTAATGTGTACAATTGTACAGGTGAAGTTCCATAGCATTTTTCCTTGTGTCCGAAGGGGTTATGTAATATTTTTCCTGCAAATTGGTTATTCCCAGTGATACAGTTTGAATCTCAAAGCATTTTTTCTTTATCTGCCTGATTTAAAAAAAAAAGTAAGTTATTTTACTCGAGAATTAAATGTTTGTGTATTTTTCTGGCTGCTACAATTTAGTCATCTCTGCTGTACATTAAATGTGATGTTGGTGTTCAGTATGGAATTACAGGGAAAAGACAAGTATTATTTCAGCTTTACTCCTGCCAGCTTGTTTCTGTCTTTTGGTGCGAGTTTTGCAAAATTCCTTATCAGATTTGTTCCTTTCTTTTCCCACCTATGTGTCTCCATCTCTCGATCTGTCTCACACTAATACGCATGCACTCACGTGGTTCTGGTAGATGTCAAGGCGCATTCTCTTGGCAGCATTGCGTGTCTCGCTTTCACAGGCAGCTGCCAGGATGTTTTCAGCCATGGCAGAGGTGAGGTGGGGTGGGGTGGGCCGTGTCTGAGCAGAAGCAAAAGTAAGCAAAATGTAAAAGGAAAGTCAACATACCAAGGATGATACACACTGCAATGCTGCATTTTCACTAAGCCCCTCCAAGGAATTCCATATGAAACAAACAAAAAAAAAAAATGCGTAGAGGTGTTCTTTAATGTTACATCCAGAGTTAACAGACAGTAACAGTGAGCTCTTTAGATATGTTCATGTTTGGTCCAAGAAATCAGGAATAGATCTGAAAACCTCAGAATTTCTATGCCTGAGTACAACTTCCTTTAAACATCACAAACAGCAGGTTAATAGTAATCTGTTGAATGCTTCTTATCAAGGATTAATTTTAAAATTGGCTGAAAATTGATGATTAACACAAAGCTGCACCTACCAGCCTGTGCTCTGATATCAGATACTAGTCACTGAAAAAGTTTCAAGACAACAAGACAAACCCGAACATTAGGAATCCTTTTTAAAGCTTGCGTGAGCTTAAGAAATAAATGTGTTTATAGTTTTACACATATACTATATAAAGACTTTAAAAATTCTATACCTCAAAGCCTCCTTTCTTCATGCGTCTGCAGGATTTGAGGTAGGTGCGAATGCGTTTACGAGCTCGCTCCTGGAACTCTGGGAACTGGCGGCTGCAGGACTCGATGATGGCTTGGATCTTCTCTTTTGGTTGCTTGGAGATGGGCACCATCCGGTCCAGATTTTCATCTACAAACAACCGTACAAACATCTGGGAGCAAGAGAGGAAATGGTAATAAATTCGAGTGATTGAGAGCAAATGAAAAAAGACAGTAAGAACCTATAGACAGAAGGGGGAAACCAAAAGAAAATCATGATGGAATGTGGATGAAACTGAGTAACAATGAAAAGAAACTATGGAACCCAGTTTCTTAGCCATCTTAAAAACTGCACAAACATTTCACAGAGGGAAGAAGGAAAGGAGAAAAAGAGACTGTGTTACTGATTGAAAGATGTAAACGTGCAAAGGGTAAAAACACAGGAAATCATGTGGTACATAAAGTGAGAACCAGCAAAACTATATGTATTTAAGAAAAGATTTCCGAAAAAAAAAAAAAAAAAAGTCTCACGTTGAAAGCTTTGAGTCTTTCGGGGTCGAGACCTTCTGTGTCATTAATCTTGTCACTGTCATCATGATCATCATGATCATCATCGTCGTCATCCATGACCTGAGCGCGTGTTGTATTCAAGTCTTCAGCACATATGCTCACTTCAGTCTTTACTGAGTCATAGCTTCCTGAGCTGTACTGAGGAGACTGGAATCACACACACATCAGAATAGCAAATAAATTCCTTTATCTTCATATACAGAAAACCATCTGTATTTGCACAAAATGGAGTCAGTTCCCATTTCTCCATACAAGATCATAGGAATGTGTGTATTTTGTGGTCCTGAAATAGCACAGTGCAAGCATAGTGGAGAATATGCACCACAGCAGGTAATGTGAAGAATGATGAATACTCCTATAGAAATTTAAGAGAAATGTTTTCTCCTTTACCTTGTTACTATACTCCGTTTTGATTGTGTATTTCCTGCTGGGGTCAGCCGGGTATGGTGCAAGTACAGGAGTAACCCCTGGCAACAGCCTGTCACTCAGGTTAAGGGGCTGCTGGCCTTCCTCTGAGGATGAGGAGGATGAAGTGGTGCTGAAATCCAGTGGTGCTGTGGTTCCATTGCTATTTATCTCTTCATATGGAATCATGCCATCTGTCACAGAAATGCCACCAGTCACCATAGCAGCACCAGTGGGAGGTGCGAGAGAAGGGAGTCCATTAGTGCTGGCACTCTCTGAGGAAGAGTCATCTGTGAGAGGAGAGCATACCAAAAGGAGGAAAGGAAGGAGAAAGATCGGAAGAGAGCAACATTAGCAATGTTTTTCCCCCTCACATATCCACTGTTACCAACTAGCCAACCTGAATATAATAATGGAAAACTTTGACCAACAAAGAACAAACAATATAAAAAATGTATCCCTCTAACCATGTTTAAGGTTAGTATGAGCAAAATTTCAATGGTTTCAAATCCTTTAGTACGCTCTAAATTGATTGGACATGTCCTGCTTTTCATTAGTCCAACATGTCTAAGCATATGCTTTGAGAGTATGTGTGTAATCTGCATCTATACTTGTATTTGTGTGGGGAGTGGTCATTGTTCCATTCTGTCAATGTGTTTCGGTCAGTGATTGTGTATGTACAGAGAGAAAGTCAGTTCAGGGTTAGGTTACGGGGAGGGGGGGGGATCTGCAGCCTTCATCAGAGAGGTGCATTAGAATAAGGCTTACAGAAACAAAAAGAACAGCAGATGGGGAAAATCCAAGGTGATGCACAGAAAAGTAGGTGGGGGAAGAACAAGGGCAGCAAAAGCACCCACATATCTCCCAGTGTCAAGAGAAAAGGCAGCTGGTTGCAGCTCTTTTCATGTGTAGTGTTAATGATCAAAAAAATAATGCACACCAACCAAACACATGGTCCTTTAACTGTTTTTTTCCCTAATAAAAACTTAAATGATGTAGCATTTCAAATTTTTTA
>JAOEHH010000002.1:36169663-36179997 GCA_025447875.1 Notarius cookei
CAAATTTTGGCTAGTTGATTTTCTGTTTGGCGAGTTACTTTGGAAGGTAACTAGTCCGGCTGGCTGGTGAAAAAATATATGAATTTCTAGGCCTGCAGTGACATATGATTCTGTCGGTTTCGTATAAACCACACTACCGCTCACACTATACATACTGATGACACTACTGTAAAAGCAATGGACTACTTTATAAAGGCCTTCTAACATGTCTGCTCATCTGTACTACAGCTGGCAGAATGGGGACCGTTTGACCTTCTGATTGGTGGCAGTCCCTGTAACGACCTATCCATGGTGAACCCAGCCAGAAAAGGCCTTTTTGGTAAGACACTCGTCTTGTATTTATATGGTCTTGTATTTCGGTGACACTAAAAATTTGCAAGTGCTCCACTTTTCTTCCTATTTCTGTACTAGAGGGTACAGGCCGACTGTTCTTTGAGTACTACCGTATGCTAACTTTGATGAGACCGAAAGAAGATGATGACCGACCATTCTTCTGGCTCTTTGAGAACGTGGTGGCCATGAGCGCACATGATAAAGCTGACATTTGTCGCTTTTTGGAGGTAGGCTTTTTATACAGTATGAATCTCACACAGTGTGTCACCTTTCATCTAAAGGCCATCACATAAGCAAAAAGTGTGCTTGTGGGCCAAATCCTGGCGAATCGTCAACTGTTCCAGAAACTTTGTGCTTTAATTGTGCTTAAGGGCATTTAGAAATTAGAATTATTGTGTGTAATATTTATTTTATACAATATTTTTGCAAATTTTTAGGAAGGATGCTAATCATTCTAGAGCTCACTGAACATGTAAGACATTACTGACAAGAAGTTGTTGAGAGACAATTGTTTATCCCAGAGTAGAAATTACAAATTGGGATCCATTCATGAATTAGTGAATTCACATGATCTATTATTCTCTAAATCTTAGTTTTCTTGTTCAATTTGTTACATGTGCATTATTATTATTTTCTTATTTCCTATGACTTATATTCATAACATTTTCCTGATTGTATAATCTTTTTACTGGGTCTCTTGAATGGATCTAGTGAATGTTGTTCATAGTTACATGTATATTAGCTTACATTTTACTCTCTTTCCTTTTCTGATGTTAGTGTAATCCGATCCTGATTGATGCTGTGAAAGTGAGTCCCGCCCACAGAGCTCGCTACTTCTGGGGCAACCTACCTGGAATGAACAGGTACTTGGACCTGAAGCTAAAATCATTGTTCCACTGAACACCCAATCACCAAACCATGGTATTCGATGAGAGTGAAATTAATTAAATTAAAATACTATAACAAAATATCATGACAATATGTATCTTTACAGACCAATGGCTATATCACTTAGTGACAAAGTAGATCTGCAGGACTGCCTGGAAGTCGGTCGGGTTGCTCAGGTCAGAGAAAGGAACGCATTGATACTAACCGTTTTAGGCAGATATTGACTTCTCCTGACGTTATACTGCACTGTTTCTACAGTTTAATAAAGTTCGCACCATCACGACAAAATCTAATTCCATCAAGCAAGGGAAAATGGGGCCTCTTCCTGTTACCATGAATGGGAAGGAGGATTACCTTTGGTGTACAGAGATGGAAAGGTGAGCATCAATAATGAAAGAGAATCACAGAGCCGGACACAAATCAGTTCAAATGTTTTCGAATGTTATTTGACTGCAGAACATTTCAAAGCTTTGAGCAAACTTCATATTATATTTTTGCGCCTCATGGTTTCATTCAGGTTTATTTAAATGCAGTCTTTTTATTGCAGGGTATTTGGCTTCCCTAAGCATTACACTGATGTGAATAACATGGGCCGAGGCCAGAGGCAGAAGGTTCTGGGGCGTTCCTGGAGTGTGCCTGTGATTCGTCACTTATTTGCACCACTGAAGGATTACTTTGCATGCGAGTCTTAATTATCCTTTACATACTATCCGTTAACAACCTTGATATATAAAATGAGAGGGAAAGTAGTATTATAGAGTTTTCTACCTACAACCCTAAAGTCTATGTTTCTTAATAGGTTTTTACTTAATGAATTTTTAGAAGGTTTTTTGTGTTTTGCAAGCTTTGACCTCACTTTTATTGTTTTAAAGTCACCTGATCACTTTTTTCAGCTTGATCAAGGCCAGACTGCACAGACACTTTTTGGTTCTATTTTATACATTTTATGTACTGTTGATCTAGTTTTGTTTAGACTGTTTTTTTTTTTAAAGACTGTCTTAATGGCAATGTTGTGCTAGAGAAAGCCGCTGAAACCCCACTCCGCTCCCTCAGTTATAATCTGTGACTGGTACATTGTCTGGACAAATGCTGTTTACCTATTTATAAACATGAATGACAGTGAGTTGGGCTTATATGCACTCTTAATTTTACATGAACTTGTCTGATCAGGAATTTTTATACTAATCATCAAAATGGTCATTTTAAGTCATTCTGTCATGCATTTTTCAGAAATTTTAATTATTTTTCTTCCTCGGTTTATATACTACTTTTATACTACCGTCACTGGTTCTCTTGACAATGTTTAATGTAATCATGTAATATATTTTTATAGTACAAATCCCAAATCAGATCTGAATATGAAAAAAAATCTAACCAGAAAGTGAATAAGCCTCAACGTTTTTAAATTGACAGCTTAACTTTTTGAGCTGCTGGTGCTGATATCACTTTTTATTGAAATTTTTCAGTATATTACGAGGAGGAAAAGGCAACTTCCTTTAATAACGTAAGTGCCTGCAAGAGGACATTTAGTATTTTATTCATGACTACTGTGATTCCTGAATATATTTTAACGTGACCAGCCTTATCACTGTGTTATGAACATAGGATCAGATCACATCAACATTTTGTGCTTTGTTCACATTAAGAAATACCAAAAACATTCCGCGGCTCCATTTGTCCATTCAGCAGTGAGGTGCTATAATTGTAGGTAGTCATATTTATCCAGTTCAAGGTGCTAACAAATGGTGCTCATTGTTTGGAAGTTGTAAGATTAGTATTTATTCTGTATACAAACTTATGTTAATCCATTACTATTCACTAGCATTTTCATGAAATAAGTTAGATCAATGCTTCATAACAAATAAACAAATTGCTGTAGTCACATCTGTGCTGTAATCTGAAATGGGGATAAAATGCATGTATATTAATGCAAGATGCATAAAGTCTGATTAGCTGAATGCATTTCAAGTGTGAAGTCATTCATGTATGTGGAATGTTTTTATGTTACTTTTTATTGGATAATAAATGTTAGCATATCAGGAGAATCTACTTGAGATAAACCATTTACACCAGCAGGTCACATGTCCATGGAGAACACTTTAGAACTGACTTTTCTCTGTTTGTTTTTGTTGACAGATCAGTTGTTGTTATTGTTTTTGATTAATGCCCTTTTTTTTCTTCTTTTTTTTTTGAGACTGAGTTTTAGTTCCATCCTCTTGAACTTTTCTACTGAGTGATTATGTTAACAACAAGCTTTTATATTTGGGTTCTCATTGTCAGAGGGTGATCATTGCTGTACCAGCTAGTGATAGTCTCCTAAAGTAACAAGCATAAAAGTTATGTAAGGTAGTCACAACTTATAAACAGGGCTAAGTTTACATTTTTATCTTGTAACTTGATGGTCCACTAAGCTTGAATGACATGTGGTATAACTGGCAACTAATAAATTGTTTCAATGTACTGTTGAATCTGATCCTGCTCAGTTCTTTTTTATTCACTGAAGAATTAAACACCTTATTTTCTTTTGGATTTGCTACATTTCAGTTTATCATAGGTGCTTTCTGATTAGTATTCAGTAAACAGGAAAGTCATGGGGTGCAAACCTTTGCACGGAGCTGTCTTATACAAACAACTGTGTTTATTACATAATTATTAGATAATCTACAAGAAACTACTTAGTCTGTTTAACTAGGTAGTTAATCAAATAAAAGGCTATATTTTTTTTCATTAATTATGTTTAGATATTATAATCTGATCTTGCTGTTTATTCTGCCACAATGAGAGGGTTGCTGAGAGGGTTGCTTGAGCTAAGTTAATCGTTTTGGAGGGGAGGGTGCCTATTCAAATCTTGCTTAGGATCCTTTTAGGAGGATTTACTTGCCTCCTAAAGACTATAGTCTGCCCTGACATCAGATATGGAATACTGGTTCTAGTCCCAGAGGATTAGTATCCAGAACATTTTGGTCATTTCTTGTGTCTAACACACTCCTAATAAACTTGGAATTTTTAAGTGACTATTTGAATAATTCCCCTCTCAAAAATCGCCACCTTCATGTGGTAGAGGGGTTTGGGTGTCCCAGTGATCCTGGGAGCAGTATTGTTGGAGGCATTAGCCCCTGGTAGGATCTCCCAAAGCAAATTTGTTCCAGGGAAGGGGCCAGACTAGGAGCGATTCAAGACCCCGATGAAACAGCAAAGAAGGAGCTGCAGCACCTCGCCCAGGAGCAGGAAGCCGGGGCCGCCTCCTGGAGCCAGATCTGGGAGGGGAGCTTGCCGATGAGCATCTGGTGGCCGGACTTTGGCCCATGGGGCACAGCCAGGCACAGCCCAAAGAAATTACATGGAGCTGCCGCCATATGGGCTCACCACCTGCAAGGACAGGCACCGAGGTCAGGTGCATTGTGAGCCAGGTGGTAGGCAAAGGTGGGAGCCTGGTCGTGCTGATCCTCAGCAGCGCAGACTAGTGATTGGGATGTGGAATGTCACCTCTCTGACGGGGAAAGAATGGGAGCTGGTGCAGGAGGCAGAGCCGTACCAACTAGATATAGTTGAGCTTGCCTCCACGCATATCACCGGTTTTGGAACCAAATTCCTGGAGAGGGGGTGGATTCTCTCCTTTTCCGGTGTTGCCCAGGGTGAGAGGCGCCTGGCAGATGTGGGGATATTCACAAGCCCCTGGCTGAGCGCCGCTGTGTTGGAGTTCTCTCCGAAGAATGAGAGGGTCGCGTCTATGTGGACTGCAAGTTGCTGAGAGGAAAACCATGACTGTTTGTGCTTATGCACCAAACAGCAGTGCAGAGTATTCGGCCTTCTTGGAGTCACTGGGTGGTGTCCTGGAAGGGGTGCCGACTGGGGACTCTATAATTCTTCTGGGGGACTTCAACACTCACGTGGGCAATGATGGAGAAACCTGGAGGGTGGTGATTGGCCTGCCTGACCTAAACCTGAGTGGTGTTTTGTTGTTGGACTTCTGTGCTCATCATGGATTGACCATAACAAACACCATGTTCAAGCATAAGGTGGTTCATAAGTGTACCTGGCACCACAACACCTTAGGTCAAAGATCAATGATCGATTTTGTGGTCGTATCATCAGATCTGCGGCCATATGTCTTGGACACTTGGGTGAAGAGAGGAGCAGAGCGGTCAACTGATCACCACCTGGTGGTGAGTTGGATCAGATGGTGAGGGAGGCTGCCAGACAGACCTGGCAAACCCAAGCGTGTAGTGAGGGTGAACTGGGAACGTCTGGCGGAGTCCTCTGTTTGTGAGGTCTTTAATTCCCACCCCCGGAAGAACTTTTTGTGCATCCTGGGGGAGGTTGGTGACATGGAATCCGAATGGAATGTTCAAAGCCTCCATTGTAGAGGCAGCTCGAAGGAGCTGTGGCCAAAAGGTCATCGGTGCCTGTCGTGGCGGTAACCTAAGAACCCACTGGTGGACACCGGCAGTGAAGGAAGACGTCAAGCTGAAGAAAGAGGCCTTTCGGACTTGGTTGGCCCAGGGGTCCCTTGAGACAGCAGGCAGGTACCGAGAGGCCAGAAGGGCTGCAGCTTTGGTAGTTGCTGAAGCAAAAACCTGGGTGTGGGAAGAGTTTGGGGAGGCCATGCCTTTCGCTTGGCCTCAAGGAAGTTCTGTCAAACCGTTTGGTGACTCAGGAAAGGGAAGCAGAGCTTGCCTCAGGCTGTGCACAGCTGGGGAGGAGAACTCCTGACCTGAACTGGGGATATTGTCAGGTGGTGGAAGGAGCACTTTGAGGAACTCCTGAACCTGTCCTACACATTGTCTATGAAGGAGGTGGAGTCTGAGGACTCAGGGGAAGCTCCACCCATATCTCTAGCAGAGGTCACTGAGACAGTCAAAAAGCTCCTTGGTGACAAGGCACAAGGGGTGGATGAGATTCGCCCTGAGGTACTGAAGGCCCTGGACATTGTTGGGCTGTTTTGGCTAACATGCCTCTTCAGTGTCACGTGGAGGTCAAGTACAGTGCCTGTGTAGTGACAGACCAGGGTGGTGGTTCCGATTTTCAAAAAAGGGGGCCGGAGAGCGTGCTCCAATTATAGGGGATTCACACTGCTCAGCCTCCCTGGGAAAGGTTATTTCAGGGTGCTGGAAAGGAGGCTCCGACCGATTGTCAAACCTCAGACTCAAGAGGAGCAATGCATATTCCATCCTGGCCGTGGAACAGTGGACCAGCTCTTTACCCTGGCAGGGATTTTGGGGGGTTCATGGGGAGTATGACCAGCCAGTCTACATGTGTTTTGTAGATTTGGAAAAGGCTTACGACCATATCCCCTGGGGTCTCTTGTGGGGGGCATTGCGGGAGTATGGGGTATCGGGGCTGTTGCTATGAGCCATCTGGTCCTTGTACAACCAAAGTGTGAGCTGTGTCTGAATTCTCGGCACAAAGTCAAACATGTTCCCGGTGGGTGTTGGACTCTGCCAAGGCTGCCCCTTGTTACCGATCCTGTTTGTCATATTTATGGATGGTATCTCAAGGCGCAGCCGGGGTGAGGAGGGTGTCCGGTTTAGGATCCTCAGAATTGCAGCTCTGCTCTTTGCAGATGATGTGGTTCTGTTGGCTTCTTCAGAGCATGACCTTCAGCAAGCACTGGAATGGTTTGCAGCTGAGAGTGAAGCAGCTGGGATGAGAGTCAGCACCTCCAAGTCTGAAGCCATGGTTCTCTGATGGAAAATGGTAGAATGCTCCCTCTAGGTTGGGAATGAGTTGCTGCCTCAAGTGAAGGAGTTCAGGTATCTCAGGGTCTTGTTCACGAGTGATGGTAAAATGGAACGTGAGGTGGACAGGCCTGGGAACGGCTTGGTATTCCCCTGGAAGAGCTGGTGGAGGTGGCTGGGGAGAGGGAAGTCTGGGCTGCTCCACTTAGGCTGCTACCCCTGCAACCCAGACCCAGATAAGCAGCAGAAAATGAATAGATGGATGGATGGCTTTAAGGCCACTGATGGTAAGCCTATATCACACGCCTATCTTGTCATGGATGTTTCAGAAGCATGTTCCCTGCCCAAAATATTTGTCCATCATCAAAACCAAAGGTCATGACTCTGATGATTCGATTGAGGCCAGTGGGAACCACTTAGCAGACCAAGTCACTAAGCAGGTGGCCAAAGAGGGTAAACCTTGCCCAAATGTTTCTGAATCACCCATTTATTAAATGTTCTCTCATTTTTCTTTGTCTTGTGATAGACTAGACACATGTATGCCAATGTTGCCTTCAAAAAAGAAGATTCTGGATGCAGTTTGAAGCCAGCTTACAGGACAGGAAATTAGTTTGATCAGTTTCCAATGGTTCTTGTCACCTTGCTGTCATGTGGGACACCCTCCTGAGACAGCATTTTCCCTGATTTGAATGCAGCACATATCTCAAGAGCTTGTAATATTCACATCAAATATAAGAATGAGGAAAAGTGTGACCTCTGTGACTTTAACCATGACGTTATTGTTGATGTCAGCCAGACTGGTTTGAGGATTTCAGAAACTGCTGGTCATCTGGGATTTTCACACACTCTCTAGAGTTTCTACAGAAACTTTCTAGAGTTTACACAGAATGCTGTGAAAAACAAAAAACATCCTGTGTGCAGAGGGTCTGCAGGTTGAAACACCTTATTGATGAGAGAGATAAGAGGAGAATAACCAGAATGGTCTGAGCTGACAGGAAGTCTATAGCAACTTAAATACTCACTCTTCACAATTGTGGTGAGCAGAAAAGCATCTCAGAATGCACAAGACATCACACCTTGAGGTGGATGGGCAAAAACAGCAGAAGAGCACATCAGATTCCACTCCTGACAGTCAAGAAAAAGAACCTGAGACTATCATGGACACAGACTCACCCAAACTGGACAGTTGAAGAATGGAAAAAGACCAGGTGATATACTTTTTTTTTCTTCCAAAATCTTACTTCAACTGTCCAGTTTTGGGTGAGCCTGATAGCTAGAAATCTTAAACACTCAAACCAGCCTGTCTGGTACCAACCACCATGCCATAGTTAGTCACAGAGATCACATTTTTGCCCAGTCTGTTTGATGTGAACATTACCTGAAGCTCTTGACCTGTATGTGCATGAGGGTGGGGTGTTCCCCCCGTTGCATTGCACCGCTGATTAGAGAACTGCATGAATGTACAAGTGTTCTGAATAAGGTGGACAGTCAGTGTTGAACAAAGACCAACCCTGTGTCCAAAATCACTCACTATATAGTGGGCTATATAGTGAGTTCATCATTTTGTAGTGCTGTCTGAATGTATAGTGAGAATTATTGCACCCTACATAGTGGAATCATAGTATCCCACAATGCATCATGAAAAATGGCATACAACCGATGGTCACTAACCAAGCAATATATACCATCATGCATTGCGGTTGCGCTGAAAGAAAAGCTGTTTCATAAGGGCCGCTAAGTATTTTAGACTGAGTATACCATCCATCCATTATCTGTAGCTGCTTATCCTGTTCTACAGGGTCGCGGGCAAGCTGGAGCCTATCCCAGCTGACTACGGGCGGGGTACACCCTGGACAAATCATCACAGGGCTAACACAGAGACAAACAACCATTCACACTCACGGTCAATTTAGAACCACCAGTTAACTTAACCTATATTGGACTGTGGGGGAAACTGGAGCACCCAGAGGAAACCCACGCAGACAACGTGCAAACTCCACACAGAAAGGCCCTCGCCGGCCATGAACCCAAGAACTTCTTGCTGTGAGGCAATAGTGCTAACCACTACACCACCGTGCTGCCAAATGAGCATAGCAGTGGTTTGTTTTTCCTTATGACAACTGGCACGAGACAAATTTCTAAGTTGTGGCGCGAAAATGCCAACAACATTGTAGTGTGTTGGGGTAAACGGACATTCAAGTACAATTAAAAATAGAAAAACAATAGATAAAAGCTCAAATAGAATAAGACCGATAAAAAAATAAAAGTTACAGTGCAGAGCGAGGAATTAATCAAAAGCCTCAAATTTGTTTTAATAAAAGGCCGCAACAAAGAAGAAAGCCTTGATTTAAAAGAACTGAAAGATGCAGCAGACACAAAGTACTTCGTATTAATCAACGTGGGAAACACGCTCAGTATGACATGTATTTAATATTTTGAAAACCCACCAGCCGACTGATCTGACACGTTTTAATTGTGCGACAGTCATGGCATGAATAACAGTGCGGCGCAGTCGTGTCCCAAAGTTAGTATTTATTTATTTTTTCCATTTTACCAATGAGGTCACTATATAGTCCTCCTTATAGAATTCCCTAGATAGTGAACAGAGAGAAGTGAATGAGTGCGTGATTCCAGACACAGCCCAGCACTTCCATGTTGCCTTCCCCATTTATCCTCCAAACAACTCCAACACGTTCAGTCCTGAGTACAAAATGGCAACTGGAACCTTTCGTTGGCGTGAGTGATCACGTGACCACTGGGCCACGCCCACAGTCGTAAATATAGATGCACGGACGGCGCAGCCGCCGTTTCTAAACCGAGCAGCGGTGAGTTTGGCTTTACGCCAGTGTGTTATAGTGAGTATAGTTTAGTTCACGTTTTTAAACTGGCAAAATTAGAGTTTGGTAATTGGTTGAGACCAAACTGTGTAGTTTGTTTTAATTACCTACTTGACGAATTAAATTTGCTGGTGAATTACATAGCATAGCGGAAACATAACCTGGCGCGTGAGCTTGGTTTTGTCACCTGGCTGGTTTAATTAAATCCTGCAGCAACGCTAATTAGTGTGAGATAACGAGGCGAAAAATAAACTCAGCAAGAAAAGACCACGTTTTGTAGAACATGTTCGTGCATGTCTTAACTTCAAGATTGTGTCTAGTCATTTTTCTAGTCTAGTTATTTTTCCTCACCATCCTTATCTGACCAGTCAGGAGGCGTTAAAGGCTAAACTCCATCCTGACACCCAGGAATTCCACCCCCCCGTCCAAATCCTGCGCTCTGATTGGCTGGCGAGCGGGTCTGTATCCTACGGTACGGACCCTGGTTATGGACCTCTGGCGACTCGCTCGTTCACAACAAAAACAACAAACATAGTAGCAATTTTTGTCAACATTTATCTTTTTTATAAGATTTATTTATAAGATTTTTATCAAAAAT
>JAOEHH010000002.1:36977298-36988500 GCA_025447875.1 Notarius cookei
TAAGCATCCTGTAGTTATGTTAAACTCTGTAGTGTGATGACAACGTTCTGTAAGCGGAATGTGAAATGGGTGGGGGGGGGAGAAGTGTTGTTGTACTGAAATATGGCTGCTCATTAAGGCTGGTGTTCTACACAATGGCTTGTAAACGTGTGCACACGGCGAAAAACATCCCTGTGTTTTGTATTTACCTGTAAATTATGATTTTACAGCAGCTGTTCTAGGACACATTTTGCCTCTGGAGTGGTGTGGAGACACAAATGCGAGCACTATTTGGTTCCCTCAGTTGTGTGTGTTATGCAAAGAGGCCAACACTTTTAGTATGTATTGATCTAATAGAGTAATACATAAACCTACTTTTAGGTTCGTTTGATTCGAGCACTCGTGATTTTGTCAGAAAATCACATTAAAATTCATGTGCTGTAAAGACTTTATTCACGTAGTCTCGATCGTACATGTGTATGCGATTGGAGACGTACCTACAGTTACCAGTTTGCATTTAATACAAGAAAATCGGCAGTAGGATGCAAAACTCTTCTGCTGGGAATCACATCACTGCATCTAAATGGAGATTGAAATGTATATTTGTTCAAAGCAGTGAACTTGTTTACTAAACACCAAAAGTGAAACAAGGCAGACAGGAATGCTTGAGTGAATGATAAGGTGTCAAAGATTAGATTAGATTCACTTTATTCATCCCACATCGGGGAAATTCACGTGTTACAGTAGCAAGAAAATGTCATATAGATAACAAATAAAAATTAGACAAACGAAAGATTAAATACAGAGGGCTATTTGCGTTATCTACCGTGAAAAAGTATAGAAATATTGCCTTATTGATAGGCTCGGAAAAATTGCACATTACAGGTAGACTCGAAATAGTTTAAGGCCTATATAAAAATGACAAAGCTGTTGGTATTTATCGAATAGCGAATGGTTTTTTTTTTTTTTTTTTTTCCTTCCCCCACTGCCTAATCAAAGAATATTTAACTTTGCACCTTTTGCTGTGACTACCTTGCACGTAAACGATAGAATGATAAATGTTTAAAAAGTAGTACAGTGTCTAGCAGTCGAGCAAGCACATGAAGGTTTAATTGGAAAAGTATAGATGATTTGAGTTATTTCACCATTATCAAATTTGTTGCAACACTATTTGTTGTTTCATGCAGCTTGACAATCGTAGCTGATTTGTATTTGGCAGATAGTCAAAATCATGTTGCCGTTTAAAAAAAAAAAAAAAAATGCAGTCATTTATCATTTTTCTCAAAACCCTACAGCCCTCTGTCATGTATACACGCTTTACAGGTTAATCCGTATCGTGTGCGTAGAAAGGGTATTGTGCAGGGTTTAAATGTGTTCTCTGTGTAGGTGACCTGAAGCACATCACCAAGTTGAAGCCATGGGGTCTGTTGGAGGTGCTGCTGGATAAGTACGAGTGGTCCCACGAGGATGCTGAGACTTTTGCAGACTTCCTGCTCCCCATGCTTGAACTCATCCCTGAGAAACGGGCCACAGCGGCTGAATGCCTGTGCCACCCCTGGCTCGCCCTCTAGTGACTCGTATAAACAGCCGCAGCCCCATTTTTCCTCCACTTCCACATGACAGACTGCAACATATCACTTTCCAGTTTGACTGCTTACCTGAATAGTACTTGTACTACTTTGTGTGTGGTTTCTTGTACGTTTCACCTGAGAAATGTTTTTGTTTTCTTGGTGGTGTTGTGTCTTGGGACTTATTTCCTGAGGCGGTGTTTGTCCTCAAACTCTCTACTTTTTTTTTTTTTTTTTTCCTCCCCCTCTAAATTTGCACAACAGTTTTAGGGAACATCTCTTGTATTGTTTAAGCTGTGTGCTCCATGCTGAAAGATCAGATTTCTGTATTTTGCTAGGCTTTAACTCAACATGGTTGATGTAAGGGCACATATTGTGGGTCACTTTTTACATGTTTCCTAGTTTTGGGAGTACGCACACCAGAGATTTTTTTTTTTTTTGAAAGAAAAAAAAAAAGGACCCCATTAGGTTTACCTCATAACTGTAGAAAATGCATTTAACTGATTTTGTAGTTTATTTTAGGAAATGCCATACCACTGTGTAATTTTGTCCCAAAAAGTGTCAGTTTTCTTTGTCATTTTTGGTCAATTCTGAGTACATGAGGGTTGCTTTCTCACTTTCTATGCTTCCGGAAACTGAGTAGCTGTTAAACATCACCCAAAAGATGGTTGTGAAAAGTGTGCTTGCGCACGTGTGTTTGTCGTGTGTGTGTGTATATATATATGTGTGTGTGTGTGTGTGTGTGTGTGTACCAAAGAGTTTGCCTTGATCTGTATATTACAGCCATGTACAGTTTTTAAAGAAATCCTACTATTGATAACTAAGAGTATTTAGCTGGACAGTAATGTTTTAATAAAATAATTGGATGATGGGTGAAATTTGTTTTCTGAATTTGATTTTTAAAATTAATTTAGATGAGCAGTGTTTTATGACCTAATTGCAAAATTGTTTAAAATGGGTAAAACCCACATACACTGCATAGCGTCTCAAAAGGTGTGAATAAAATTTGTAATGCTTTTTATTTGGATTTTTTTTTTTCTTCCAGTTTTACTATTCATCTGGCCCAGTGGTCCTTCTCATTGGCTTTCAGATGCTCATTTTGATTCTTCACAGGTGTTAGTACAGCTTCTGGATTCAGGCTTTTCCTGTGGTGACAAAGAATTATGTATATTGTCATGCCAACATTGGCTATGCGTATTTTGTAATTTTTTTTTTTCTTTGAATTACTGTATCTAGCTTCATCAATCTAAATACTGAATTTAAGCAATACTTATCTAATCCAAACACTTACACTGGAAACTTCTAGCTTTATGAATTTTATAGTCTAGTCTGAATTTTGCAGTGAGACGCTTTCAATCAAGTGCCCAAACTCACCAGTAGTTTTTCAAAAATAATAGTTTACTTTTTCGTCTTACCTTCCTCTGTCTCCACTTCAAATTCATCAGGAAGCAGGTTGTCCTGTCGGTTTCCCAATGTGAAGGCCACAAGTGCGAGCACGAGGGCATCCAGAATGCAGATGATGGCCAAAATGTAGGCCCAACGCACTGTGCAGTTCCCCAATGTGTACTTGCTCGTCTTCTCGCCACACATCCGCTTTACCTCAGGAGAGTCCCATCCATCAGGGTAAATCATACAACCCATCACCAACAGCACAGCTATAGGATTGAGAACACCTTAAACAAAATATTCACCAAGTATGGCAGCATTATTTTTTGTGAATTCTTTGTTTTTAATGGTTTCTTGTCCAGTACGCATGTTTTTGGGAGGTGGGAGGAAACTAGAGAACCTGAAGGTAATCCATGCAGATATGGGGGGGATTTACACAGTCCACACAGATGATCAATCAAGATCAAATGTAGGGCCCTGGAGCTGTGAGGCAGTAATGCTACTTTGAAGAAAACTTGGGTTAATGATTATTCTGTCTTGGTAGAGTTGGACGTGAAGTTCAGAAACGAGCAACCAACCACTGCCTTGGGGCCCTAGGAAGCTCAGGATCTCTGAGTTGACTTATGCTATAGCCTCTCGTCTGAGTATTAGGTAATTGAGAATCAACAACATGCAATCATTCAGAATCCAGTTTACCAGCTCATTCTGAGCGGGTTTAGACGTACCTTCAACTGTGTTCAAATCAACATCATTAATTAAGGCTGATAGGTTTCAGCAAAATTTCCAGCTCAACTAAACCTCCAAAACCACACAAACTACCTGGAGCTAACGCAAACATTTGGGCATTGGAAAATGGACATGTTTCTTCTTTTTCACAGCCTTTGTGTTGGAAGCAAATATTTCACAAGTATTTCTGATGTATAGACACTATTCAATCCATATTTCCACTTTCCCCCTCTCAATTTTTGCAATATATCTAAAAAAATTTATACATCTGTACACAAGGTGGGCTTATGGACCAGGCCAGTTACCCCAGGGCCTCGAGGCTGCAAGGGGGTCTTAGGCTGCGTGCTGTGTGTGGCCCAAGACTTCTGAAGGAAGTTGAATGCCAGGGTCCTCAGTGCAGACAGCACAAGCAGATCACAAGGCTCCTGGGTGCTTGTAGTGTGAGCTAACCACTGGGACCCCCAGATCCTTCAGTGCTTACAATGTGAGGGCCCCTTGTTCAAAATGTGAGCTCACTATTACAGGCCCCAAATCCTTCAGCACTTATAATGTGAGGGGTCAGAGGCCCCTTGGGGTTTAAACTGTAAGCTGACCAATAGGGTCCCTAGGCCTGTGGGGCTTAAAGCCCCTCCACTGTTCCCAATTGTTTTCATAGCAATTTAAAAAAAAAAACTTTATCAAGTGACAAACTGCCAAGGTGAGCAGGCATTTTCCCCTCTAGGTAGAAGAGAAAAAAAAAAGCTGTTGAGTAGCATATGCCAAACATGTCTCAGCTCATTGTCTGTGGAGTCAGACCTTGTCAGACACCTGGATTTTGACAGTCTATTGGATGCTTTTCCAAGGAGAAAGGCAAGAAAAGTACCAATTTAAAAAAAAGAAAAGGGAGGTGCTCCAAAGGATGTGCCCAGGGACTTCACTGGACCCTGATCTGGCCCTGTCTATATATTCTAGACAAACTTGCACAACAAGATATTGGGGAATGAAGAGTATTTGATCCTATCCCAGTCTGGCAACCCAGTCACTAACCATTGTGTCCTGTCGTCCTCTACTGAAAATATTCATAGAGCGAGTATGGGCAGAAGACAAAATTGCCCATATGGATGTATAATTAGTGCTTACTGCAGTTCCTATTTTTGACCACTAGGTGTAATAATAGCAGAAGCTAAGGGAGGCAGTTGTGTACTCTTCCCTGTGATTGTACAACATATAGAAATGCAAGCAAATCAACAGGAAATTTATAATTTTTTGATATCAGATTTATATGTTAAATGACAAAATTAGAAAATCGGTGGTGGTCCAAAAGAGGTAATTAGTATTTCAGTGAAATTTAAAATGTATAGTGGTGTAAAATCAAGACTTCATGAAGATTAATATTTGTTGGATGGCTTATATAAACAGTGGGGTTCCACTCCACCTGCCCCTGTTTGTCACACACACACGTTACAGCTCAGTGAAGTACTTTTATCTGTATTCAACCCGTCTGAAACAGTGAAAAGCAGTGGTGCCTGGCTTTTTTCTTTATTATTATTATTTTTTTTAAGAAATGGAAGCCTTTATTTGATGGCTCGGTTATGAAGGTCAATGGCCTTCTAGGGTGCCTTTTAATGTCACAGGTGGATATCTGATTTAAGTGCAAATGGTTGTGGCCGGGTAAGGCCATTTTTAGCAATATCATAACTTTATAAAATGGATAAATTGTTATCAAGTTTTATTTTTAATTTAAATGTTACTAGTTAAACTAGTAGACTATATTTAGCTAGATGTCATTGTGTTAATAAAGAGGTAAAGTTATTTTTGAGTGAACTCTAATCATTATGGACAATACAGGTGCTGTGTTTATACACTTATCACACTACGATCTTTTGCTCTTATTTTGACAGCCTGTTAATTTTCCCATCTGGCCTAAACAACTTCCTGCCTAACATTTAATGTAAATAATTATGTAAGTCATAATAGGAGTGCCTGAAACTGCCCAAAATAGGTCTAGAATCTAGTTATCTGGATGGAATTTTTTTTGGGGGGGAGAAAGTCAGCTATATAATTGATTTCCTTTAAAATTGAAAAGCTCTTGTCACTAAAAGTCACTACGTTTAACTTTCAAATGAGAGAACCAAACTTCAGCTCTGTCACACTGTTAAATTTTACCGGATGACGTCTGTATCCATGCACATATCTTGTACACGCTGGCTGTGCCGCAGAAGAAGAAGAGACTGAAGGACACCATGGTGGCCACATTGAGCAGCATTGAGGTTCCCACGAAGAACATGGCAGTCTTAAATGCCCCAGATGGAATGGAGCTAAAATCGAGCACACTGCCCTTGCAGACCAGCTCTGAAGTGATGGGGTTGCCTATGCAGTAGTAGAAGAGCCCGAAGTAGCCAGACTGTGGTGTGTTGACACTGTCGCCGATCCAGTAGGGCTGAATGAACACCACCACTGTGATGATGGCAAAGCAGATGGTGAAAATTGCCCACAAGACACCAATGGCTCTGGCATTTCTCACGTAGTTTGTCTGGTAGATTTTGACTGCCTCTGTAGCAGGAAGCATTTTCGCCATGTTGAAGATTTAGAGCTGTCCAATAAGATGTGAAAACCAAAATACCTGCAACTAGCTAAGAAAACGTCAGCAAAACCTTTATCTGGCCAAAGCTACACTACAAAAAATCCATTACCACAGATGTATTTTTTTCCTAATCCTTACTGTTACAACCTAAGAACATGTATGCGCACTCTCTGTAACTGGTAAAAGTGCACTGGTACAGGCATGTCTTCAAAAAGTGACCGAGTCATCAACACTTGTTATTTTGTGTTAGAAACAATGCCCCAACCAACAGAGGTGTCATGGGGTATAAATTTTAAATGGTAATGTGATCAGAATAAGGTAATGAAACAGTTGACCAGAGTAATCAGATATACAACAAGCCTTGGTGTAAGTGTACAGCTGCTTCCTGAATGCCATAAAGAGGACTCGGACAGGGCAGGGTTCTTGGTTTGAAACTGGTTTTAACATCAGTCCCGATATTTTACAAGCACTTTGCTTTGTGTATGTGAATATCTCAAATATAAATATCTCGGATATGTTGGTATCTGTAATACATATTGTACCATAACTAAACATCTAAATGGTTTCAAATGTTGCTCTAAGTCCAAACTAATAATTAATAACCTAATAATTAAGCTTCATGATCGAGCGTAATTTTATACATACTTGATTTAAAAAAAAAAAAAAAGGGGGTGTCCCACTCATATTTTGTCACATTTAATAAATAAAATGTATTTTTATTTTCTTTTGCATTTTAGTTATGATGTTTTTCAGGGTTAAAGGAAAGGGAGACAGAGCAGAAAAAAATGTGGAGAAAGAAGAAACTTGCAGACCTGGAAAAGCTTCTCATTCTCTGATAATTGTTTGATGTTAGGAGTTGCTAGCTCGTAACTTTTAAGTGGTACAACCCTGATTTAAAAAACAAATTTAAATACAATGCAATTATTTACAAATCCTTTTTGACTGACTTGTATTCAGTTGAATACAATACAAAGACAAGATATTTCATGTTCAAACTGATACTTTAAGTTTTTATATATATATATATATATAAGATTTATTTTTTTAAATATACACTCTGCATCTGATGGCTGCAACATGTTCCAAAAAGGTTGGAAAGGGGCATATTTACTGCTGTGCTACATGTTTTCTTTGGCAACACTCAATAAACCTTTGTTAATTGAGGACACTAATTGTTTAAGTTTTGAATGTGAAATTCTTTCCCATTCTTGCTTGATATGTGACTTCAGTTGCTCAACAGTCCGGAGTTATCTATTGTCATATTCTGTGCTTCGTAATGCACAGCACATTTTCAATGGGAGGCAGGCAGGCCAGTTTAGCACCTGCACTTTTTTACATCAGCATAGCTTCAAAGTAAATGTGTAGAATGTGGCTTGGCATTGTCTTGCTATAGAAGAAGCAGGATTGTTCCTGAAAGAGACGTTGTCTGGATAGCATCATGCATTGCTCCAAAACCTGTATGTACCTTAAAACATTAATAGTGCCTTCACAAATGTGCATGTTACCCATGCCGTAGACAACCCCCATACCATCACAGATGCTGGCTTTTGAACGTTGTGCTGGTAACAGTCCGGATGGTCCTTTTCCTCTTTAGCCTAGAGGACACAATGTCCATGATTTCCAAAATCAAGTTGAAATGTGGACTTGTCAGATGAGCATAGGCCCAGAGAATGTGGTGGTGTTTCTGGATGTTGATGTATGACTTTCGGTTTGCATGGTAGATGCAGCGACGAACTGCATTTACTAACACCGGTTTTCAAGTGTTCCTGAGCCCATGTAATAACCTCCTATATACAATCATGTCAGTTTTTAATGCAGTGCTGTTTGAGGGATTGAAGATTGTGTTCACCATGGACACTTGGGTGATGCTATATACACTTGGGTGTAAATTGGCTATCTACCCCAGGTACAAATAGCTTTGCTAGGTACAAATAGCTTCGCTGGCTACTGGCGCACTGGGTGCAAAAAACATTCGCCTAAATAAAAACCGTATTACATCGAATACAAACATCATCTTCTATACCTCCCCAACTTGAGCAAAAATATTACTCCACCATCTCTGTACCACATGTGGGGGAAACGATGCACATAAATAGATTTGAATTAATTTCTCTCTTTTATTCAGAGAAAATGCATTCAAAATGGGTGTGGTACTGAGGGTGTGGTCAAGTGCCACATATGAATGAGCAGGTGGAGTTGTATAGAAATAATGGTTGAGCGTTTTTTAGTTTATCAGTGATTTCAGTGTTGAGTGGACTATTATGTTGGCTCAAACAAGATGTAAAACATGGAGCTCAGAAAAAAGAATGAAGTGTATCTCTCTCTCTCTCAAAATTCAGTTCAAGCGCTTTTAACATTGTCACAAAGCAGTTTTGCAGGAATATATAAATTTATAGCCCCAAATCAGAGAAAGTTGTGATGGTATGTTGAAATTAAAATGGAAAGCAATGATTTGTAAATAACCTTTAATCTGTATTGCACTCAAAACAGTATAACAGTACATTATTCCATGTTTTACCTCATGAATTTTATTTTTTCCCCAAAATAAACACGTTACAATTTTGATTCTTGCAACAGATTTTAAAAAAGTTGTGATGGTAAAACATTTACCACTTTATAATGTTGCCATTCCTTCTCACAGCATTTGTTTAGGGACTGAGGACATCAGGTGATAATTTGTCCCATTCTTCCTGCAAGCAGGTCTTAAGGTGTGCAACAGTATGGGGTCGTCATTATTGTATTTTTCATTTCAAAATTCACCACACATTCTCTGTTAGGGATAGAGGGGACAGGCACCCTCTTCTTCCCCAGCCATGCCTTTGTAATGTGTGCAGAACTTGGTTTTGCATGATCTTGTTGAAATATCCCTGGAAAAGATGTCAAATTGAAGGTAGCATATGCTGCTCCTGAATCTGTGTACTTTTTCTGAATTAATGCTGCTTTATAGAAGTGTAAGTTACCTTTTGTAAAGGGCACCGACATTCGGCCTAAAATTCAGGAATGGATGTATATTAACAAATGAAATTGCATTGTTCAAACAAAACATGACATATCTTCAGCAACAAACCGTTACTTTTCGAGCTGGGACTTCAGCTCAGCCAAAAAAGTAACAGGGCAAAGGATTTTGTAAGGGATTAGTGGCAAGCTGCCAGGTAGCTCTGTCATGTGTAGTTGTCGATGTTGATTTTAAAAGTAGCTCAGTAAATTACACTGGGAAATGAATAAGTCTGAGTAAAAAATACTGTGGTGAGCATGTGTGGAAGAAGAGTCTAGAGACAGAAATCTTAGTTTCTTGGTGGTTAGCCTGTGCTACTTGCTCTCGATAGCACTGGCTTGACTGCTTTATTAGCATTCGCTAACACTACTGATGAATGCTACACGGGCTGGAAGATTACTTCCCTGCTGTGCTGACGACATCGATTCACAGTTAAGCTTGCGTTGGCCTTTGCGAAGGCAGAGAGTGATGCATTTTTGCTCCTTCCCACTATAAATCAAAATCTGATTGGTTAATTTATGTCACTTCCTACATAAACATACACTGCCGTTGCCTTCTGTCCCGGCAGTGAAGTCTGAACCAATAAGTGAACAGCTCTAAACTCTTCTCTGCCTAGAGACAACGAACAAAAAAAACCTTATTGGATAAATCTAATGTTCTCAGGGCAGTAACCCTTTCATTTCTAAAAAAAAAAGTTGATAGAAAATGAGGCCAAATTAGAAGAGAATAATTACAATGAAAGAATATAAAATTTGAAATGCTGATATGTTTGGGCCTTCTCTGAAGGCCTAGAAGGCCCTGACAGTTCCCCTCTGCATATCTTGGGTTCATACTGTCTGGAAGTCACTGCTTTATTTTTAATTTGCATTTTCCATCCCATCCCAAGTTTTTCTGATTTGGAGTTCTGCATCTATGAATTTATGAGGAAGCCTGATGTGGTAGTAGCAAGGCAGAACCCCCTGAGATGACATGAGGAAGAAACTTTGAGAGGAACCAGACTCAGAAGGGAACCCATCCTCATCTGGGTGACCCTGGATGGTGTGATTTTTTTTTTTTTTATAAATAACTCGCTTCTATAACTTTGCGCTGTATATTCAAAAAAGTGCAACTGTGTAACCAGGAAACTCATTGTAGTTTTTACATGAAGTCTATTTTGATGGTTATCAACTATTCACTGCTGGAGACTTGAATGCAAGACTGTGGCAACTGCAGTCCTAAAGTTATCATAGTAACTGTGGTCTGTAAAAAAAGTGCTTGTAAATATCATATCGAACGCTTTGAGCATCTCTACTTTGGGTGACAGAAAGTAGCCTTCTTCGTCTGTCAGCATGGGTGTTCCAATAATTACTTACCTGCAGAAGTTAAAAGATTGACACTGATCATAGAAGAATCCACAGTGAAATTGTTTTTGCTGGTTGCCTGTTACGACGAGAAAGTCATGAGAAAATACAAAACGCTTCGTGTACGGGAACACAAGCATGGAATTCACTCAGTCAAGTAAGTACTGTAAACACCACAGAATTGTCAAATTTCTTTTTGTTTTTTAAGTTTAATTTGATTTTGATTTCCTTCACTGATTTTCCTTGAGCTCATATCAGATTACGACAATCTTTGGGCTGTTCGAGGAAGCTGTAAGGACGATAGGGTCAAAGACTACATTTGATCTACCTACGTAAACACTAAAAGGGGAAGTACATATAAGCTTACTTACACTGCATCATTTGCACTTTTGTTTTGGGAGTTGATCCTTCAATAAAGTTTCCTTTTCAGTTCTTTGACTTGTCCTTGTTTTTTTGATTTTCGCACTTTTTATGACTCAACACAAAGACAGAGGGGTTGTAGGCTTCGTGACTTGGATAATCAGACTTTACTCTGCCACTGAAGTGTGCAGAATACAGTCATGTGTTGTCTCATCTCATTATCTGTAGCTGCTTTATCCTGTTCTACAGGGTCGCAGGCAAGCTGGAGCCTATCCCAGCTGACTA
>JAOEHH010000002.1:39507349-39517684 GCA_025447875.1 Notarius cookei
ATGCTGTTTCTCAAAATCCAGTGAATGTAGATAGAATAAAACAGTTATTCCACTCAATCTCGTCGTACATGGCTTTTAGCCAACTTGGTGTTATGTGCCTCGTTAGCTATCAGCTCATGTACGACGAGATTGAGTGGAATAACTGTTAATTAATAGTACTAATGCCTTGTCATTTCCAAGCTAATTAAAAATACAGTATTACAATAATATTTCTCCCAGTCCATGGATGATGCTGGTCATAGCGACCCTTTATTAAAGGGTTACATTTTCTCAAGGAAATTTGCTCAGTTAATATAAGCTTATTTTATCTTCAGCATCTGAATTTTAAAACATATTTAAAGATGCACTGTAAAATATAGCAATTATAGAAAATAAGGTCAGTTGGATTTTTTTTTCTGTATACACACAGGTTTAATCTAAAAAATTTAATAATCAATCATAATTCATCATATAAAACAGAACTCACAGCAGGGCCAGGAGGACCAGCAGCTCCAGTCTCACCATCTTTACCAGGCAAACCCTGAAGACAGAAACAGGGTCCATTTATTATGGGGTATTCTTTAATTAAGCACAATATGTCACTGTATTTAAATAAAGATGACTTACTCGGAGACCAGGGCTGCCAACAAGTCCTTTCTCTCCAGGTTTGCCAGGCTCACCCTAAATGAGGAAGACACATATGCATGCCATGAGACAGGATACAGATTGATCTCCAGAAAGATTATCTAATCACAGAGATAACTGTTTTGAGGGTTTATGGTTCTCTTACGTTGGCTCCCTTGGGTCCTGGGAATCCCATCACACCAGGCTGTCCACGAGCTCCCTGAGGCCCAGGGGGACCAGGACGACCGTCCTCACCAGGAGCGCCCTATATGAGATAAAATAAATAAATAAATAAATTCCCACATACCACTTATTCCCTTCATGTATCCAAATAATATCATTTTAGCAGAAATAATATTTGTGCAAGTCTTAAGCTATATAATTTAATTCAAGTCAGTTTATTTGTGTGGTTTTAAGAACGTTGCCAAAAAGGCAGATTTATGAAATTAAAATCCTGGTGAAATCGGGTTGTTTGTTATTTATGCATGAAATGTTCCCACCAAAGAGGATTTCCTTTGCATCAGAGTACTGATTGTACAAGTCAATATCATGGGTATAATGGGTAAATGAGGAAAGATGCTGTTGCATTGAAATGGTGGGATACTCACGGATGGGCCAACTTTTCCTTGAGGTCCAGCATCTCCTGGACGACCAGTGAGACCCTATGATATGCAAGAAAGTGGGGGGAAGACCAAGAATACAATCATTTAATATGTATGCCAAAGGCAAATGATTAAGCAAGGATACACTCAAGATAACATTACCAAAGCAGTCTGCTTTGTTAAGAAAGATTCACTAAACACATTTTGGATTGAGCTACAGTACTTACTCTTGCTCCAGGAAGACCAGACTCGCCAGGACGACCAGGATCTCCAGTAGCACCTTTTGGTCCAGACGATCCAGGAACACCACGATCACCAGGAGCACCCTGTTAAAACCCCAGAGAACTGATTAGCATCCAAGTGTCTGAGAATAAAGTATATAAAGTTACCAGCAGTGATACTAATGCTGGTGACTTCTGGTGTGAAAAGTGGGTGTGTTATTTTCACCCACTTTAGCGCCTGGAAGACCATCCTGACCAGGGAATCCACGGTTACCTGGAGCTCCCTAGTGAGGAGAAATAGAGGTATTTTACATTATTATTTATGTGGATTTGAAGAAATTTAAACCTTTTCTAAGACATGGCCACATGCATGAGCAGCAATGCAATGTTAAGAAAGATTATCAGACTCACTCTCTCTCCTGGAGGTCCAAGAGGGCCAGCAGCACCGGGCTCTCCTCTAGGTCCTCTCTTACCCTCCTCACCAATTGGGCCTGGGGCACCCTGAGGTCCTGCAACACCCTATGAATATACACCAAGATTGTTAAGTAAAATATAACTGTCCTGATCATAAAAACTATTCAATGGACATTAACAGACTCCTAAAAATTTACAAAACTTATATTTAATTATTACACTAAAATAATGGTTCTACTGTAATAATGATGATGACAGTAGAGATGGCAAGTATGATAATTCTAATAATCATGGCATATGGCTTACCCTCTCTCCTTTTGGTCCAGCCTCTCCCTTAAATCCTGGGATACCAGGGTCTCCCTGTTAAAATACACAAGATGCACTGATCCATTAATACACAAAACTGATACAAATGAAAGGTCCAAAAGACATCTAGATTAACATTATGAATACTTACACTCTGGCCCTTGGGCCCAAGAGGTCCAGTGGCTCCCTGAGGTCCAGGTGGGCCACGAGGTCCTGGGAAACCTGGGGCACCAGCAATACCAGGGGCACCCTGCAGAGGAACACATAATTAAGAGTGGAGTCTTTTCTTGAACAGTCAACAACATTCTGTTATGTTTAATCTGAAATCAGCATGTTATTTTCAGTTATAA
Organism: Notarius cookei; assembly: GCA_025447875.1. NCBI lineage: Eukaryota > Metazoa > Chordata > Actinopteri > Siluriformes > Ariidae > Notarius > Notarius cookei. Next base: position 39,509,846 of record JAOEHH010000002.1, read on the forward strand.
TCAGCCTTGCTAATGTGAAATGTTGATGAAACTCAAAAATCAAATGAATTCTTACACTACCTACTGAGTCTAATTCATTATAGTGTACCCTGTTGGTGTCTACTTCACTTAAGTGCACAGTAAAAGGATTTACTTTAACTGTAGCTATTTTTATTGAAATTACATAACATGTAGTGAAGACATGGTAGAAGAAAAAATAAAAAAGAAAGAAAAAAAAAACTCACAGCAGATCCTTTGGCTCCAGGAATACCATCAGTACCAGGGTTACCCTAAAAAGTACAAAAATGATGCTTAGTGTTCATGCTAAATAATCAAACTACTGAGATTTTGAAAAATTGAAGTGTACCATTTATAGCTCTGATTATTCAGTAAATGTTTACAAAGTTTGTCTGTAATGCTGCACAAATCTGTCTGCAGCAGTGAACATACAGCAATATGCTTGAGTGAGTGATGTTAAAGTAGACAAGTAAGCTCTATTTTGGATGTATCTTTGTAGCTTGTGTTATGGAATCAGTTGAAAAGGTCTAAATAACAGGATATTACTTTGTTTTTAGTATAGAATTCATGTGCTTGTGGCTGATCTCTGTGTTGTCAAACTTCAGCAAAGCTTGCGTACAACTGTTATCCTTATTAAATATGTGCAGATCCACTGAACATTTCCTAAATCAAACCAAATGTGATGTACATCCACAAATTTTGAACTGTAGAACACTGCATGTACAGGTTTGGGCCAGGAGAAGAAAATTAGTTTTAGATATTGCATGAGTATTGAAATCATATGTTTTTCGTACAGCGGCTCCAGCAGGTCCAGGAGAACCTGGAGTGCCAGCCTCTCCACGGGGTCCTTGGGCTCCCTCAGCTCCACGAGCGCCAGTAGGTCCAGCCTCACCCTGTAAAATGAAGTTTAGTAGACATAAATTATTGTTAGGCTATTTCTAAACTATACTGTGTAAGAACTGCCAACCTATTAAGCATAAATATTTTTTAAAAAGCTGAGCTAATTTCAGTCATGTGACTGACAGGTATGACCTACCTTGGAACCAGGGGCTCCTGGGAAACCTGGGGCACCAGCAGGACCAACAGGACCCTGTGTAACAAAGTCATCAAAGCACTCAGAGTTAATATAACATGAAAAAGCACAGCTTATTGCTCAGCTCAAATGATGTTAAGGCTTGTCAGTGAGAGAGGCAGTACTTACAGGAGGACCAGCAGGCCCAGGAAGACCATCATTACCACGCGCACCCTGCAGAGACATGGAATGAGAGTAAGTCAAGCAGGACTAACAACATTCAGACCAAAATCCCATTTAATGAACAACACTTGCTCAATCATTCAACCACTCAAACAATTCTTATAATACACCTGTGACAAGGCATTTTTCTAGCAGCCGTTTATTTTATTTACATGGTATGGATCACCATAAAATTAATGTAACCAATCACTCACAGCAGCTCCAGAAGGTCCAGGGCGTCCTCTCTCACCAGGAAGACCACGAGGGCCCTAAGACAGAAAAACAGGGTCCAGACATAAACATTAGCTGTATAGATTATACTGTTATATTGAGTACTAGGTCAGTAGGACAGGTTTATAACATAATACAACATAACCAACTCACCATTGGCCCAGGGGCGCCATTCTCACCAGGTGCACCTGACTCACCCTGTGGGAAAGGAGTGTAGAAAGATAAATGCTTAAGACCGTTTTGCTTTATAGATCTAGAAAAATTGAATGAGAATATTTGTTTCATATACATATACTGATATGTACAAAAGGTTGCATTAATGGAAGCGATAGAGTGTAAATATGAGTAAGTACATTTAGTCTGCACTGTTGGCTAGGTTTCATTTAAGGGTATGAAAAAGTTGTTACATATCTGGAAATATGTGCATCACCTATATTAGAGATTGTGTGTAAGAACATGTGCAATGTATATGTGCGTTTCTTTTAAGGTCATCTACAACAGTGGTTCCTAATGTGGACGTCTGAAGATCCACAGGAGTCTGTGATTTTTTTATTCAATTATTTTTGTTCCATCTGTGGAAATCACAACCCACATTTTTCAATTTTATTATGATTATTATTGAGTTCTTGTCATTATTAGCATGTCATATTGGTCCTTTTTAATTAAACAGGTTTAATCCAAACCTCAATAACTCAAAAACAAGTAGGCCTATAAAATGACATCAACTTGGGACTAATGTGTTCTGTCTGTGGACATTTCCAGAATGGAAAGCTCCATGGCGCTAATAAATAGACCAAATATTATTGTACACATTCAAATAATGTTTATGAAGTAAATCTGTACTGGCGGGGTGTGTGAAATTTATTTTATAATTTATGGGATCCCTGGCTACAAAAAGTATGACAAACCCTGACAGACAGACCATCTGTCAATACACACATTTAATGTATATGGTAAAGCACTTTGCTTTGTCCTGGCAGGATGTGATTTGTACAGAGTGATCTGAAGGACACTGTGATTTTGTACCTTAGCTCCAGCAGCTCCAGTCTCTCCCTTGGTGCCATCAAGACCTGGGTGTCCCTACAAATACAAATAGATATCAGTTTAACATACTGTTCTATATACAACATAGGCACAAACACTGAGTTACAATTAAGACACTCAGATTGCAAAACCGTAAATATATAGCAAATCTGACAAAAAATTTTTTACAACATACTCTGTGTCCCTTGAGGCCAGGAAGTCCAGGGGTTCCAGGGAATCCACGAGCTCCCTGTTTAACACACACACACACACACACACACACACACACACACACACACACACACACACACACAGATTTAAACTAAAAACAACAACAACAACAACTTGTCCTTTACAAATCCTACTTCACAGAATAGAGATGTCAAAAAATACATGCAAACAACATGATACATGGGACAAATGTTGTAGGATGGTTTTTACCTGAGGTCCAGGGGGTCCACGGTCACCAGGCTTACCAGGTTTGCCATTCTCACCCTAGAGAAGAACAGGTGCAAGCATGGTGAGACACTCACCTTCACACCAGGAATGAGTATCAGCTGCTTAAATGTTATTCATGAGATTACGAATAGATTACTCACGTCACTTCCTGATTTTCCAGGTGATCCAGGTGGGCCACGAGGTCCCATAGGGCCCTGATGGAATAAACAATAATGGGAACTTATATTAAAAAAATAAAAGGACAAGAAGGAAAATACAATGTTGGATATGTGTGTGTGTGTGTGTGTGCACTTGATATTTTTCAGCTCAATGTGTGCAGTCTGGCATTGTCAGATGAAAGGAGGTCATTCATGATACTCACACCAGGTCCGGGTTCGCCAGCTTCTCCTGGGCTGCCTTGGAAACCTTGTGGGCCCTAGATTTGAACAGATCAGAGTGTGTCATTATGAGATGCACATTATGAGTCATATACACACACACACATGTATCTCAGTTCCCTAAAGGACAGTTCCCCCCCCACCATCAGGCTTCCTAACCTACTTATTCTCTTTCCAAGTGAACTTTAATGTTTTATGTAATTCTTCACTGTTTTATATTTATTTATTCTGTCCACATTCACTGAGCAATCGTGTGCTCTGATTGGCTACTCTACTACTACGCTATCAGCCCATATACCGTGAGTAGAGAAAAACAAAATGGTGGAGCATGTTGCTGAACCAACCGAGGACGAAATAAAAACTCTACGCGAAAACAAAACCCCCCAAAATACAAAAAAAGCAACAAAATATGGAATGAAAGTATTTGATGGTAAGAACATATCTTTTTATTTTTACGAATTATTATAATAGCATTTTTCACAAATTGCTACTGTCATTTTGCTGGTTTGTTTACATTCTAAGCGGAAATGATTTTGTCTGACATTTTGTATAAAGTTTTTATTTAATGAATTTGCAAAAAATAGAAATTAAAATGTTCCGCTTCTCAAAATCCAGTGAATGTGGATAGAATAAAACAGCTATTCCACTCAATCTTGTTGTACTTGGCTTTTAGCCAACTCGGTGCTACGCACCTCGTCGGCTATCAGCTCATGTATGACTCAATTTCGTGGAATAATACCAAAGCAGCCTAATTGATTATAGCAGAAATTACATACACACCTCTACTGAAGACAGCTGTTTACATTTAATGAACAATTTCTGGGTCTCTTCAGCAAACATACAGAAATCTGGAATGACAAATCTGCCTTGCACTGCTTTCAGAATGAAAGATACAAAGCCTGTCACACACCTGTGAGATGTCCACAAAAGAGTATGGTCATTGTCACAAGGTCTAATAAGTAGATAACATCCACAACTTCAATTTGTGTTTAATGACTACACAGGTCTATGACTGTTTAATGAGGCTAAAGACCTTTGGAAAGTGTTTCTGTCCACTGTTCCATCAGCATCCTGCAGTTTTTTCATCAGTGCATAGCAATCCTTAATCCGTGGGTCAGTTCTTAAAATGCCAGACCACCACAGGGTCTATTGATGAAAAAAAAGAGCATATAATATTTCCTAAACAGGGGTGTTATTTAGGGAATGGTGAGTTATTCCTTTCTCAAATACCTCAAAGAATTGATTGGTGCTGACTCTTCCTCCAGAGGCGAAGCTGTCGAATAGCACGTCAGCAGGTCTGCAGAAACCCAAGGACAAGATGTGTGTCACAAAAACATGTTGGTGACCATACAGTTATCTAAAGCAGATTTTAACAACAGTGTGAAAGCCTACAATATTTTGTAAACAAGACATGAGACTCACACTTTTCTCTTGGATTGGCTGTGCGGGGCCTCAGTCCTGCGGGTGCTTGACCAGGGCTGGGCAGCGAGCATTCGCTCTGGTTCTGCCTGGAGGACTTTTGTGCCACCATTGCTGATAAATGCTGATAAAGCTGGGCAACAGTGGGCAAAACTGTAGTTCGGTGATACTAGAAATTTAAGGCATGTTCTTGTGACAGAAATTAAATTTGATCTGAAAGTAAGTTTAGTCTGTGTCTATAAGACCACATTTAAAACATTTATAGCAGTCTAAGGGACAATGTATTCTTATTCTTATTTGTATTATTATCATGATTGTGGCATATTATTTTAGCCAATTAGAACTAAGCCAATTAGAAAACATAGGAAAGGTTGCCAAAACAAAGGATGTTATATAGCTTTAGAAAAAATATATTAGTATTAGTAGTAGTACTAACAATAAAACATTATTATTTTCAGGTGGAAATTGTTGGAAACTGCAAAAATATTCAAGCAAAAGGTTTTTTTTCATCAGTACAAAGAAAACAGGTTGAAATTCTACTCTGTGGTAAACTCACAAAAAATACAAATGCTGTGGATAGATAATAAGCTGGAAAATGCTGGAGTGTTGCTTCAATGATGTCCTTTTTGCAAAATATTGTAAGATGTCATGAACAGATACTTTCTTCTTCTCCCCATAGTCAGGAAGGGCACCACTGATGACATTTTAACAGTCCATCATTGGTGTGTTGAGGGAGTCCATCTTTCTCCAAGCTTGGTCAATGGACAATTTAGAGGAGACTGTTACCCTGCATATCTTTGGACCATGGGGGAAAATCAGAACGCCCAGAGGTACATGGATGAACACCAAACTCCACATGGAAAGGCCCCTCATCGGCCACGAGGTTCAAACCCGGAACTTTCTTGCTGTGAAGCAACAGTGCTAACCACTGTACCACCATGCCACCTTACAGTTACCTTAGTATACTAGAAACTGGTGACGCATACAGTAGATTTTTTTTTCCCACAGCTTTCATTCCTGTTTTAGAGATCTACCTGTTGATCCTGGAGCCACAAAGTTGACAGGCCTCTGAGATGGCACAGCTTTTCTTGGCACAGAGTTTGAAATATTCTCTGCAAGACTCGTCTCCTGGAAACATTCATAACAACATGACCCTCAAGGCAAAGCTATAAAGGGAAATAACATTTCATGGTACCCCTACTACTTTCAGAAAAATGGCACAAGATTTTACCAAGTTTTTTCTTTTTTAATCACAAACTAGGTCTAGTGTAGGTCTAGATATAAATCTGAGACACAAATTAGCACATTTAAAGTGTTTACAGTGTCTTAAATCCACACTGTTTATAATGTACACAATCGGCAGTCTTTAAGACCACAACCAGACACTTACTTTGGTGTCTTTGATGTCTAAATAAATGTAGGTAGTGCGCAAGGAAAAACTAATTGTTACCTTTACAAGGTAACATGATCGCTGAGGTATGTTGCTGGCTGACAACAGCAACAAAAAGTGCCAGGGGCAATGGTTTTATTTCAGGACATGTCAGCTTAGTCTCTTGCACAGGCAGGCTTCTTTAGGTTTATATGATGCCACCAACAATGATGCTTTGTGCCATGTATATTACAATTCATTATTACATGGGTATCCACTGAAACTTCTAGTGGGGAATTTTTGTGTTTTATATTTAGAATCTCGTTTTATATAAAGCAGTACAGGAAGAAATAGCCTATGGCTGTGCTGAATTAGCATACTCATCTCCTATTGTTTGTATCCCTCAGGGTTTTAACAAGATGTTAGATCTGTATTTTCCATGCCCATGTTTTAGCTTTATCTGGATCGAATGAGTGTTTATGTAGCAGTGGCAGGGTGAGCAGGACAGAGCTTGTACACAGGCACCTGGGCTTCTGCACTCTTCACAGGGGCAGCATTCCTTTCAGAGAGGCCATCTGTCATCACACCATTCTCTAAATGAGGTTAAAAAAGAGGAAGAATTCTCTGATATTCTTTACTTCACAAGCAGAGCTCTAAAAATGCCTTTCTTGAAAAAGAACGGGACTTAACACTTAGAGGATTTGGTGGAAGAATATACAGCTAGGTCATTGTACAATGTAGGTCACAAGTTTTCAGATACTGTTCGCCAAGATGCGGTCCACTCCCAAAACCTCTGAATTCCAAGCAATTGCATAATACAAGTACAAACATCCAGAGCTTGGTGTGTGGGTTGTGATTGTAATTTCTATTTTCATTCTCAGCTGCAATTGTAAAATTTTCTTGTACAAAGGAAAAGTATGAAAGTGGCTGTTAAAGCAACAAGGTTTTGTGAAACTGCTTTGTTGTATGATTTATGATCTATTTTCGTCAATTCTTGAAGCTGCCTCATTTTCCACATTCAACCTCTGACCATTTTTCAACAGGGCTCTTTATATCATTCTCTGTTTAATGACTGAAATCAGAGTGTGCTATATAAAGCTTAGGTGGGTTATATGCCTTTACTGTCTTGGATATCTTGTTCTGAAATTCTCTTTAAATCGTTACTTGGATCTGCTTTCTGCTTCGCTGTTGTATGATTGCTTTAGTACAGATAAGATTTTAAGCCCCTCACTGTTTCTATAAAGAATGGAGTGAAACCACTTTTCTGATGTTTTTTTTTAATTTTCACACTTTGACCAGTCAACAATAATAACATAATAATAAAAATATACGAGCACTATAGAAGCATTTCAAAGGACCAAAAATAACCCATCAAATAATCCCTTTGCAGAAAGATGCTTTTATGCCTGGCTATATTGGTGTATTCCAGACATTTAATTAAACAGCACTGCCAATGTCTGGGCTCTTGGTTTGACAGAATAAATACAAAGGAGGAACAGCTCATAAAGAGATTACTCATCTCAGATAGCTCAAAATATTTAATAATTAGAATACCACATTTGAATTCAACCCATTAACTTGGAAATCTAAAATCTTTAGACTACTTTCAGAGGTCCTGGACCTCTGAGCAAAACAGGACAACTCAATAGAGAAATCAATAGGAAGATTCTAATTGTAATTAGTCAACCATGGTATGTATATCTCATCTCATCTCATTATCTTTAGCTGCT
>JAOEHH010000002.1:40195464-40210377 GCA_025447875.1 Notarius cookei
TACCATTAAGCGCTGTTGTTTACACGGCTAACATTTTATATGGATTTAAAACAAACCCCCACCTTGGACAGGCTTTGTTGAGTGTATATGCGACAGAGGAAAAACATCGCGATTTTGAATATAAAAATATTTGCTTGCATTTCCTGCCAACATCACTCTTAATAAGCCACCTTACATTACTTCAGCATTCCTACTGGCAGTGTGAATACAAACAGAAGAGAAAAAAAAAAAAAGAAGCCCTTGCCGGTATGTAGTTTTTGAGGGAGCTCTCCAGAGGGCGGTTTCTTTCAGTGAGTCCCTAGAAATATTTGGTCCGAAAGCACCTATTGGTAATGTCGTAAACTACTGAGGTCAAGTAAACAAAGTGTTTCATCTGTTTCTTTAAAGTTTCCTTGATGGTTCTGCTGTGATGCCTTATGACTTTAACACTGAAAGTACAGTTCAGTCTTAGGCTTTGCACGGTTTCCTGCTCCCTGCATGTTCTGGTCACTCTGTGACCCGCTCTGTTCAATGCTAGTGGAGGGTAAGATTAGGAGGTCTGGTGAGCTTGGAATAGAGGTCTTAATCAGGCTGCAGTTAATGCCCTGTGATGAGCTGTCAGTGGCCGCACAGTTTGGAACACACAGGTGTGAACACGGGCCCTATGTAAGAGGAGAACCTCCTGCTATTAGCTCACTGCAATCAACTTGCATCTCTCTCTCTCTCTCTCTCTCTTTTTCTTTCTCAGATCTAGTTCTGAGAAATCTTAGTATGTTTCTTCAGACTCTTTTGCTCTGTGATCATGGCACCACACCATAGAGTTGCTGTCATGTAGGTTAGCATGGATTAAACCGTTATAGGTCCACCACATGGTCCCCCCCCCAAAAAAAAAATCTGGCTGTGTGTTTGTTTTGGATTGGTGCATGTGTAATAACAAACAGGGTCTATCTCAGAGGGAAATGGGACACTCGGTGCTCATGGTGATGTGATCGGATTACTGCAACTCTGGTTCATGGTTTCAGAGACACAGACCCCACACATTGCACACCATAGCCCACACACAGCATGCAATCACCTACACGTAGATTTGACATATAAGACGGAAGTATAGTATGAAGTTGACCATGACATGATTAATGGATGTAAATTTTATTTGTGCATAATTATGTAATATTTTACAATACTGTTGATTGTCTTTATTGTGTGTGGGGTTTTTTTTTTTTTAATTCCAGTAGTTCAAATATGTTTTCTCTTTTTCTCACCAGATAACTCAGTTAGACCCGGCATGGACATTGTCAGAAGCCAAACTCTTCCCTCAAGAGACCCTCTTTCTGGAGGCCAAAGAGTAGGACTGAGTGCACTTGGACAAATCACACAAACAATGAAGAACTTTAGCATGGTGTCCACAGAGAACAGCCTCACACAAACACACTCACAGTACGTTGTACATGAATAATGAGTGTTTGTTATGATTCACACTGAAGCTTTCACAAGCACAGAGATACTGACACTCACTCACACACACAGAACTGTCATTTTTTTTTCTCCAACCACTGAAAAGGTAACAAAAAAAAAACAAAAACCAAAACAATCGTGGAGACTCAGAATGGCATTACAGGTGAGAACGATCCACTGTGGCTGCTTTTTAGACCTGATTTGTCCAAGCAAACAAATAAGTAAATAAATAAATACCCAAATATGTTGATGTATGACAAGCAAAGAGATATTTCCTGAAGAACTCTGGACTATTTTCCCCCCCCACACACTCCATTGGTTCCTTTGTTCTTTGGCCAAGCCCTGTGGAGTGCCAGTTATCTGCATCTCCTCTTCACTGATGATCAGAAATGGCTTTGGTTCCCTCCCCTTTTTAGGTTTGATGCTGTATTAGTTTTAGGTGGATACATTATAAAATGTACATATGAACTTGTCAATTTCATGGTGCTTATTTTTTAATGGCACTGTGGGATTTGGTAACAATAAAAGAGTTGAGAGATCGCTAATAATTTGGATTTCGGAAATACAGAGAAAAGGTTGATTCCTTACAATCAAATTAAAAAGGTGTGCACTGTAGGGTCATCTGTGGCTGAACTTGTGCAAAAGGATTAGGGACATTTATTGTGCCTTAGCTTATAGTTATTTGTGTAACTTAATTCCAATCATAAGTTACACAATGACCTTTAGATCTAATGGTGTCACTTGGGAAATGAGCAAAGTGGAATCTTTGAAGTTCATGTGTTGTATTTTCAACAGGAATATGATTTGCTGGCAGGAGATAATACATTTCCATTTGCAATGACCTCTTTCGTCACGGGTGTAAGTTTTCTGGTTCATGAAGACGAGGCAACAATGTTTTCTTTTGTTTGTAAAGCTGGTGAAAAAGATGTATTAGGTTCTCATGTGAAGCAGAACCTGGAATGGAGGCTTTGTTTTATTTATGACCTGTAATGGCAGTGACCCGTCATTGGGAATAGCTAAAATGAGTTCTGCTTATATATATATATTTTTTTTTTTCAACAGTTATTCCATGAAATCGAGTCGTACATGAGCTGATGGCCAACGAGGCGCGGAGCGCAGAGTTGGCTATAAGTCACGTATAATGAGATTGAATGGAATAACTTTTTTTTTTTTTCTATCCACATTCACTGGATTTTGAGAAATGGCGCATGTTTATTTTTTGCAAATTCAGTAAATAAAAGCTTTAGACAAAACGTCTGGCAAAATCATTTCTGCTTAGAATGTAAACAAACTGGCAACATGAGAGTAACAATTTGTGAAAAATGCTGTAATTATTGAAAAATAAAAAAAAGATACGTTCTTACCATCAAATACTTTTATTCCATATTTTGCTGCCTTTTTGTGTGTGTTTTTGGGGGGTTTGTTTTCGAGTTTTTATTTCGTCCTCGGTTGGTTCAGTAACATGCTCCGCCATTTTTATTTTTCTCTACTCATGGTATATGAGCTGATAGCCTAGTTAGGAGTAGAGTCGCCAATCAGAACGCGCAATTGCTCATATTCAGTGACTGTGGATATATATATATATAATATATAATAGTGCTGGAGGGTTTAGACAGATATGCCCATATGAAAGTCAAACAAATGGTTGGATAAAATTGATTCATTGTCTTGTTTTTCAGCTGTGTTTTTCCAGACTTCTGTCTATTATTTGCCACAAAGGCTAATTTTCCCTGTTCAGCTCAGAGATTAAATGCTTACTGCACCATCTGCAGCGCCGTTCATCGCACAACCAAATAGAAGAAGTTTGAGTGAGTGAAATGAAGTGCGAGTCCTCAGCCTGTCTCAACGACCTTGTGTGGAGCTTAGAGAGGTTGGGGAAACATGTTTGGCATTCTGCACATTAGCTTGTGTGGGGTGATGCTTCTATTTAGCATGCAACAACCGTTTCAGTAAATGTTCTAAAATGTAATGTATCCTGCGTGCTCCTCCTTACACAGTGGAGCTATTTTACAAGAAATGTTTCATACAGTGAGGGCCATAATTATTGACACTCTTGATAAAGATGAACAAAAATGATATGTATGAATAAGCTACATTTCACAATATGAGAAACACATATATTGTAATGTATTTATTGTAAATTGTTCGTTGTGTATACCAGTGTGATTTTTTTTTTTTTCCCTTCCAAATGAAGTTCCGTTTTGATGTTATTTTACAACAAAGCCCCAGCGACATTTAGGCAATCAAGGTAGATTAGTTTATTTGTAACTGTCAATAAAGTCTTTCTTCAGGCAACTGTTCCTAATGGTCTGTTGAAGTGGATGTGATTGATGAAGCCCTGTTGAAACTTGTGAACACCAGTATGTGACTAGATATGCATTTTCTATCTCTTCCCTGTGCATTATTAACCAGATCCCTCACCAGGTAAGGCAATATGTTCCTGGGCTTGTGTTTGTTGAATTGCTGGGTAAATTATCAATCACTTTTTATGTATCTCCACAGTGGTGATGGATGAAAAATATTTGGGATCAAACACATTTTTAGACCACAGTGAAACCTGAACTCAGGAGCTGCTACAAAGCTTTTTCTGGAAATACACTTGAATCTATTTATTTCCTTATTCTTGGTTTTGAGAATAGCATTTCTCCCATAGTAATTTTTGTTTTGCATTTAAAGCCTGAATTTATCATCTGTGCACTTTATTTTAAATATCTTATTTGTTCATCTTCATCAAGGGTGCCAGTAGTTTTGCATGACTTATGATAATGAAGTTTTCATATCAGATGATGTACAAAATGTAACTAAAGTGTAGTGTGTAGCAAAATGCTTTGCTGATGAGAGCAATAATCGGGTCATAACCTAAACACTTTTTATTTAGGTTGTCTTTTTTTTTTTTTTTTTAAATCAGGAGTTTCTCAATTGCCATTTTGCAGTATCTTCATTTTGAAGAAATTTCTTAAACCTTTCTTCCTGATATACTTCTCAGTATGGCTCTTGGTTCTCATGCAAAGAATTTCAAGATTTGTTCACTGAATCAGGCTTCTATCTTCCCTTTTCCTTTCTTTCCTCATGTCTCAATCCTTCCCACATTCCTTCAATCACTCACATGACTCAAAACCAGTCTTACATTTCTCAGTGCTTAACAGGTGAGCAAGAGAAACTCAAAAATGACAGTGTTTAAGATTAGAAATAGTCTGTGAACATGAAGTGAATGTATTCGACTGTATTCTGTCAGTATTTGAGGCCAAAATCTCATCAAGTCAGGAGATGGAAATAGATCCTGATACTATACACTTCTCATGCTCTTTATGATCAAAAACTTGATGACCATTCCTAATAAGCATTTCTCCTTACTGAAAAATGGTTATTGAGTTTTTCAGCATGTGTTGTGATTTTTGCTTGCTCAAATATGCTGAAAATAACAAAAACTAGGCTTTAACTCATTTGTCCTGGTTTTGCATGGTTAGTCCTGTGTGCTGGTTCGCAGGGAGTGTGTGTGTGTGTGTGTGTGTGTGTGTGTGTGTGTGTGTGTCTGAGTATCATGTCTGCGTACAGAGGAAAAGGCGTTGGCACATAAGCCACACAGCTTGTCAAGAAGAAGTTTGTGATGCTTACTGATGCAGAAGTGACAGGTAACTCCTTTAACCTGAGGCACCAATGCCAATTGTGCAGCTCCTGTCATGTGTGATATTACTGTTTCAATCATTGAGTGTTTCACTAATATGTGCAGACGTGGGCTTTGTACAGACACAACGAGTCTTAATGGGCTGGTCAGAAGTACGGACAATGGAATAGACTGATGTTACATTTAACTTGATCCAACTTGTCTTTTTATTTGCAGAGGGAGGATGTGTTTTGAGCAAAGTGAAAAGAGACCAGATATTTCCACACTTCTAATAATAAGCTTGGTGTTTAAAAGTCACAGTCTACTTTTTAATGACGTGTTAAAAACCATTAAAGTAGAATTATACGCAAAATTGTTCAAATACTTTTAATGATGTTAAATCCCATGCCACAGACCTAAAGCTTCAACTGAGCATATGCTGTTTTATTTATATATACGCGCAGACATTTTCATTGTGCTTTCAGTAAACCGTTATCTTGAAAAGACTAATATGATTTTATTGGTTTCAAGCAAGAAATTTTTCACAATTTAGAGGAAAAAAAGATGTTTATTTTTAATTGCAGTTCAAAACCACTTTTTGAAACGCCAAACAACTTTGAGACATTTTGCTAATAAAACTGCTGCACATGCATCTTGCACTTCTTTATCGTTTGTGTTAGTTGCCAACACAGTAAGATGAACAACGTGCTCGAGTTTCACATTTTAGTTATCAATATCAAGTAAAACTTGTTTACACTTTGGGAGCTGTTTGCTTTTTAACCACAATGGCAGAACAAGAAGTCCTTTCAAGCTATGGAGAAGCAGCCTTTGAACTCTGGTGATCTTTAATCTTCTCTTCCATATTATAAGTGATCAGCAGTCAAACTCTTGGACATCTCAATCAGCGCCAAAGAATAGGCATCTGTCAATCATGTGTAGGCCCCGCCCACTACCTGGACCATGCAGTTCTGTCCCACACTGCATCTTCCTTCAGCACGGAGTGAGCTGCTCACTCTGGGGTGGCTGCGTGATGCTCCAATGACAAAGGGGAAGCGTTCAATAATGTTTAACCAGTCTTTAAGGGTCAAGAATGCTGGCCCTCGGTGAGAGAACACAATTCCTCAGGCAGGCGCTCTACCCCCCCATGAAGCGGCTTCCTGATCCCACAGCATCGCGCCTTTCACATCCACACAGGCCGCCATGCTAAAATCCCAGACTAAACTAACCTGGCGGGTCACTCAAAGTTTACTTTCTCAGACGTGCTGGATGTCAAAGACCCTCAAAGAAACGGAATCTATGCGGCTTAAACACCCGAACACAAAGCAGCTCATTTCTCTGCGACTTTCTCTGTCGCCATGTGCCATTTTATTATTATTATTATTATTATTATTATTATTATTATTATTGATTTCGTTATTCTGTATAGTCACGTGTAGATTGGGCAATCTTATCGGTTTATCGGATGTGGGATTACCCATCCATCCATCCATCCATCCGTCCAAATGAACCATAAGCATCCTATCCATCGTTCTTTCTTCTGATCTTTTTTTTTTTTTAAACAAATGCTTTAGGCATCAAGTTTGTTTTTGTTTGTTTTGCTTTCCCCTATCCGATTTTTGTCGTTTCAAGGCAACACCATGCAAGTACGGAAAACACAACTTTCAATATTATGAATACATCAAAAAGCTTTAATTCATAACATTAAAAAAACAACAACAAACGATACATGCATACACAGGCAATGATGTGTGTCATCAGATGGTTCAATTCCTTAACATACAAAAATAAACCTAACTCAATGGCTTTAAATAATTAAATATACAGAGAAGGGGTGAGGTTTAACAACTCTATTACAGTGACATCCAAATGCAACTTGACTTATAACTCATAGTTAAATAGTAGGGTCTTCTGTGTGAGTATCCATATTCTGTGGATAGATTGGTTTAATAAAATTCAAACTATAAGCATCATTAGTCATTACATCTGCCAAATAATATTGTCCCAGAGTAATATAGAGAAATATGCACTTTCATCTTTAAAACAATACACTGTATTACTACAACATGACAAATATATTTTATATATATTTCTGCAGTAAACATTTTTCTCAATTATTTAATTTAAGTGTTTACTAATAATGTACTTACCCATGGTGCACACAGCACTGCGCTCCTCTTCCTGAAAATCCCTTCTCCCAAATTACACATCCTTTTATACATTGCACCTTATTGAGTAAAGCTTGAATGTAATCGTCTAAAAATAACAAAATGCCAAAAAAAAAGAAAGAAAAAAGAACTATTGGGGCATAATATATAATGTGCTGCCTCAGTGAAACGGTGTATTTGAGATTAAGCAGAGCCTAACCCTGTCCTGCATACTAAGGATACGTACAGTATGTGGTATGCACACAAATATTTAAGCCTACGATAGAAAAAAATTCACATCATTCCACATTTATTCGGGAATTTATCATCATACTTTACGCCCAAGTTACAATCTGTATCTACTTCAGAAATATTTTCATAAATCCAATGTCAAGATCTTAATTAATAAAAATAAGTGCAATATTTTTCTATCCCCCAAAATTGCAAAATGCAATTAAGTTATTAGCCTTTTATTATAGTTTTGAGCTAATACACAGGTTATTGCATTTTATTTCAAGATGCTTAAAACAAGTATATGTCTACACAAGTTCTTAAAATATTTTCTTATTAAAGACTGTTTGTTAAAAAAAAAACTTCCAGTCTTAATAAGTCTTTCATATTTACTATAGACTTTTAACACCTCATTTAGCACACGTGATTTAGGTAATCAGCCAACCAGACTTGAAATAAATAATGTTTTTGTGTTTTAAAAAAATGACTAGTCACATTTTGGAGTCAACAGAAAACGGAAGTCATTAATTAATTAAGAAGTATTCATTCAGTAATGGGGATTTTGCTGTGTGCTGACTTTTTTTAATGCTTTTTTTTTTTTTAAGTTCCAGATTTAAAAAAAATAAATAAATTGTAACCTGCTACAAGCATTTAAACTAAACAATACTGAAATCGGTGAATAACAAAAATGAGTGTGAACATAATAGGCTGTGATGTCAAGCAGGTTTTGTTGATAATAATAATAATGTAAGTTGTTATTATTTGGGTAATTTCACTGGCAGTTTGTGCTTTTGTCTTTATATAATCTACTAAACATCTGTGGGGAGTTGAAAGTTTAGTTCTTGCAGTTTCTCCCAGTTCCCTTTCCCAGTCTCCTCTCAGGAGAAAATTCTGCTGAAGGAAAAGGGGAAAAAAATCAAGCTGTGGTATTCGGATTATGGCGGCGTGGATAAAGAATTAAATGGGGCTAAAGAGGTTTGAATGGACGCAGTGGCGTGCGAACTGAAGCAGAGTAATTATTGCTTCATAATTGTGTTCTTTTCCTTTTTTTTTTTGAGCGAGTCGCGCAGTGGAGCCCCACTCAGAGCGGTTGTGACATTTAGGAGGCCAGTCTTTGTGCTGAACACTTCAAGTTTAAAAAACAAGGGCAATTGAGTCGGCAGAGCTCAAAGCCGCAGCCATTGTGCAGGAACACATTGAGTTTGGATTTGAGGACAATGGTGTTTCTCAAATTTCTAGCAAAAACCTATACTCCATCTGTGATCTCAATGAGCGTTCTTTCACCGAGCTCCTTCTTTTCTGTTCGCTTCGCTTTGTAAAGGGAGGCAGATGTGGAGGACTGGACAGTTTTAATTGGCTGGTACCTGAAACGCGCGCACGCAGGCGCGCAGCTTTCCTGCTGCTAATTTAGTAAAGCTTCCCAAATGACCTTAATACATACCTTAATTTCAGATAGCATGCCATTGGAGGACAACTCAAGACACTGTACAGAGCATTAAAATGTTCAATGCTGCTCAGCAGGGGAAAGCTTTTGGACCATACACAGACCAGTGTTAAAAAATAAAAATAAAAATCAACCATTGCGAAGAGAAAATGATCTGCTCGCTTATTGGATTTATTTTTAAACTTTGAATAAAATCAGGGGAAAAAGAGCTTGCATGCTCTTCCTTCTTAGCCATTGTAAAGGCTTATTTTGCGCACTATTAATGCTGTGTGCTGTGCCTCGAGGGGGATGCCTGAGCTCGGGTGAGAGGCCTGCACCGAGCGGCAGCTTTTTTTCTTCTGAACAAGAGGTTAACAACCTAATGAGGACTTGGTGATGAGATGAAGCGTGTAAATGCGCACCGGTTTTTCGTCTACCCCCTGGATCTGCTACTCTAACCTCTGCTGCGCTTCGCACACTCTCACCGGTTCAGCAGGAGCTCCCGGGAGCCAATGCAGCTCTAGGCGCGCTCGGGCCGGTCGGCGGCGGTGAGAAAGGTCGCCACAAAGGCTCACCAGGGTACTAGAGGAACAGAGACATGCTGTTACATATGTTGGGTCAAGCATCCCTTTTGTGCCTCTTTCAAAAAGGTGTAAAACTCAGTCATCTGTGGAGTTTCTAAAGGGGATGAAAGGCCTGTATGGGTTTTTGATGCACAGGTCTGATGAACTGTTTGAAAGAATGTTGAATTTCTTAAGTGCTCACAGTCACTTTTAATTGCCCCGGGGGCATTTAATTGGAATTCAAAGATACCCATTCAGTTAAGTTTTGAAGTAGTCCGTGTAAGTTGGAATCTTTTACACACACTATGAGAAAGTTATAAGAAAGTTTGTCATGTCAAAACAAATAAACAAACAAAAAAGTTATATAACTAAAAATGTTGCCTATAATTACTGTATTTGTCATGTTAACGTCTGTTCTATGAGAGTGTTCCTTTTTCCTAAGAACCTTAAAGGTTCTTTGGTCCTCCCTCTGAGGGAATTCGTAAAGGTTCTCTGTAGAACACTGTTTCCGTGTCTGTACTTTGTTGGAAGTTAAAAAAAAATCATTAATTATCCAAATAATACTCTCGAAATGAAGGTTTAAAAAAACAAACAAACATGCGTGTGAGTTTACATCTGATGAGCCTAAAATGAAAAATAATTATCCTATATTTATTCTGTATAATAGTTACAGTTTGGAAGGGAACTGCATTTGTGTTCTAACTAAATGCAGTAAAAATTAAAATTGTTTATAGTTATAACTGTATATGTAACTCTGTAGTTATACACACAAATAAAAATGTTGCCTATAATTGTCATATTAACGTCTGTTCGATGAGAGTGTTCCCTTTTTCCTCACCTTTAGTGGCCTAACAATCACTCACTCACACATGCATGCATACATACATACTCTTTTTGTTGTTGAAGTAAGTGTTTGTAAACAGATCTGCCCTCAGTTTGACAGTGAGACAGACTCAATTTAACAGTCAGCACCGACTTGCTTCTTCTGATGGCTATTTTCAGCCTTGCGAGAGAGCTGCCGAGATAATTACTTTGAATGTCAAAAAGATTTAGTTTAATATCGTCTCTATTAGTGGTGCTGGTTCAGTAATTAAAGGTGTGGATGAGAGTGGCGCTGTGACAGATGGCATTTGCTTACTGTGATTCCGTATGTAAACACAGAGAAGCGAGTGGAGGCGCAGGGGAGCGAGTTGAGGAGCACATGGGCAGAGTCCAGCTTAGGCTTTAAAAAACATACACAAGTGGAAAAGATGCTATGAAACAGATTTAATAAATGCAGAGCACAACAATTCTTTCTATATTTCTGTAAATAAAAATAATCGCCAAACAAATAAAAAAGAGGGGGAGTTTGTTTGGAGAAATTTCTGAGCTTGGCTAAGTGTGACTTTTTTCCTTTCTGCATCATCAGTGCTGTATATTACATGCTTTCAACATTCAAAAGCACAAAATGCTCGGTTTACGCATTCCCATTACACCAGGACCTTTTAAATTACACAGTAGTTAAAATGTCTCGAGTCATATATATGCTTGTAAAATTTAATTATTTCAATCAAAATCATAGACCGACTCTTTTTTTTTTTTTTTAGCTCTCTCCCAAAACAAGCTGTTTATTTTCCAGTTATCCAACACACACAGTCTGTGAAGATCCAAAAATCCGTTTTAGTAGGCTTCGTTTATTCACATTTTCATACCTGAATTTAAGCCATAATTTAAAAATAAACCTTTCCTTATGTTTCGTATTCAGGCGAATTCACACTTAACGAAAGTGGAATCACAATGTTGTGATTTATAGTCACCTTAGGTGATTATTTAACCTGATCTTTAATTCATCGACTTGAAAAGAAAAAGGCTGAGAGTAACAACTGTGAGTTTAATTCTGTGAATACTCATTTATAATTAATCTGCAGTATTTTACCATATTATAACTTATTTTTTTCTATTATATTTTTGATATTTAGTTGTATTTATTGTATGTTATTTATTGTAACGGAATTAATAATAATAGGTTATGTGGGTGAAGCCCTTGATCGATGTGTAAAGTTAACTGTGGCTGCGGCTTTAGGGTTGATATGACACTTAGCACGAATATTTCTCATAATAAACCACAAATTACGATATCACAGTATTTGCACAACTTAAAAAAAAAATCACCGTATTACCGAAAATAAAGCTGCATCCAGGCTATTAAAATGAAAGAGAGTGATTCATGCTAAATGGATAAAATTGGAATTTAAATAAATAAATCTATATCTACATTAAACATAGTTTCAAGCAACACGTTAAAACACGTTTAAAAAATCGTACGATTTATTAGTCCGAGTTAAAAATACTTAAAATAAAATTGTGCAAATTGTAAGTGCAATTTGATACGGTTTAATTTTAATATGGAAACAGTAATGATGTTCTTGGCATACCGTCATATCAAAATAAACTCAACAGAATATGAGACAGCAAATTCAGTCTTTAAAAGAAATTACTGGCAACTTACCTTATTCTCTGACTCTGACGTCATTATCTGTCTGGTCTTCCTTTTTTATTTAAAAAATGTCTTTGTTTCATGGAAATAATAATTAAAAAAATCACTCGAGGTTTCTGGTCGAAAAGTAAAATTAGGAGTTATGATTAGACTTGGTTCCTATTAAAAAAAAAAAAAAAAAACCCAAACAAACAAACACTAGTGGACAAATTGTGATATTTATTGATGCATGCTAATTCAAATTTCTGTCTGGCTTTTCTGTCCTGTTTTTTGGTATTGGCATTTCTGTCATAAAAGTTTTATATCTTTGCCCTGCGTGATGCTTGTTATTTGAGAAAAGGACGCAGGTGGACACAGTTGAAAAGCAGACAAGCCAATCAGATTGCACCTTCTTCTTTTAGCCAATGACAGGCGCCACATTGTTGTCAAATTTGTCTAATGAAAACGTCGGAGAGCAACAATAGAGAGAGAGAGAGGGATCTGTATCCACTGGCGATCTCTGGAGGAAGTTAGTGTCTCAGGCTGGAGCAGAGAGAACAAGCTCACTCACACTTACTGCCCTTCCCTCGGCTGATCGATCTTTAGCTGGAAACTTTTGTTTGTGAAAGTGATTTCTAATCACTCTGGGCACACGCAAGGACGCAGAGAAACAATCAGATCATTTTGAACTAATGGACTGATTGAGACGAAGACTAGAAACGCTTTGGTGACGTACGTGGTTTTAAAAAGAGATCAGGTTTTGTAAAAAAAAAATTAATTGATTGATTTCACAATCTTTGTTGTCGGATGCTTGTGCGGTTCATTTCTTTTCCGTCCGACTTTCTTGAATTGAAGAAATCACTTGCTGCTGTTTAACCTCGACGATCACATTTGTGCTAAATCCAGTCGGGGGCAGATCATGGATCTTCGTCCGGAGCTTCCTGGCGCTCAGGCGGGCACACAGGTCCACCCCGGAGCCGCTGCAGCCGCCTCCATCCCCGTGTCCATGGCCAGCAGTCTGCTGAGAGGCCCACCGCTGCTGCTGCGCCCCACAGAGAAATATCCCCGCACGCCCAAGTGCGCACGCTGCCGTAATCACGGCGTCGTCTCGGCGCTCAAAGGACACAAACGCTACTGCCGCTGGAAGGACTGCATGTGCGCAAAGTGCACCCTCATAGCCGAGAGGCAGCGAGTGATGGCTGCGCAAGTGGCGCTCCGCAGACAGCAGGCGCAGGAAGAAAACGAAGCCCGAGAGCTTCAGCTCCTCTACGGCACGGCAGAAGGACTCGCACTGGCCGCAGCCAACGGCATCATCCCGCCCCGACAGAACTACGAAGTGTTTGGCCAAGTTAGCAACGACAACAACTCTGGTGAGAAAAGCCGCATTTTATCTTGATCATCTTACTTTTCCCCATAGCACAATATTATCCTTAACTTTCTTCATGATAAGAAAGTCTTTTGGTAGATCAATATATATTTTTTGGCAACTTAGACAAAAAGTGTCTTTGCAAAGTGTCAATCTAATCAGTGTTTATTCCCCCCTCCACCCCCCGCCCCCTTCCCTGACTTTTCCTATTCCAGAATCCAACATGCAGAAGTTTGAATTATTCCCTAAGACTCCACTGTCAGGATCTGTGACCCCACAGCCTGCAGCTGGAAAGTCTGTATCTGCTGACACCGAATCAGTACCTGGGATCTCATCCCCAGACGTACACCATGGCTCTGGGTCTGAAAACGGTGATGGAGAGTCGTACATTAGCTCTCCAGCTCCCAAACCCATAAAAGATGGCGAGGATACACCACCATCGATAAGTCCACTTGGCTCAGACTCAGACACAGACAAAGATGAACAAGAGCCATCGCCATCCTCTACTTCATCCCGTCAGATGAATGCTATTGATATCCTGACCAGGGTGTTCCCCACACACAAACGCAGCGTCTTGGAGCTCGTCCTCCAGGGATGTGGGAAAGATGTTGTCCAGGCCATTGAGCAAATCCTCAACAACAGTGGACAAGCCAAACCTCCAGAGGAAACCTGGTCAGCAGAGAGGGTGCTCCAGAGTGTCCAGCAGCCCTTGTCTTCTGCTCCAAGGCCTGTGTTACCTGGAACCATGACGCTCAGCAACCGGTCAGCCTTCTCGCCACTGCAGCCCAATGGTCCACACTTTGGCGCTGACCCCAGCACATACCCACTTGGCACACCTCTGGGCCTGAATCCACTCCGCCTGGCCTACTCGGCACATGGCCGAGGGCTCACCTTTATGACCCCTTACTCCACAGCAGGCCTGATGCCCACTCTGGGATTTAGGCCACCAATGGACTACGCTTTCAGTGACCTGATCAGAGACAGGACTCTTTTACATAAGGACCAGAGCTACACAAATGGACTTTATGGTCCCCTGGTTAACAACACTCCAGAAAAACAGTGAGCAGCTATTTCACTGAGTAAAAACAGTACTGAAAAAAGTGGAAAGGCTAACGTGGCCCATTCTTGAGAGAAGTGTTCTGTGTTTAAAAAAAAAAAAAAGACTAAATCCCTTATATAGGCTACTTAATGACTCCTAATGACATTCTTTGTACATAAAGATTTCTGATTTACTCACCTGACAGAATTATTCAACTTGCATAAAGTGACACATCTAGTGTTGGGGGTTTTGTTGACGTTTGTGCTGATAATGGTTACCAAAAAGCTCTAATTTAAACAGATCTCACCTGGTTCACACTAATCATATGGAGTTCAATTGAAAGAGTAACCAGTATTTTCATGTAAATTGCCTATTTTGAATTCTTTAAATATCTGTTACAATTCTATTAGATTATTTACTGAACGGATCAAGTCTCCGTGAGATAATGGTGCAATTAAAAGAATAATTTTCTCCGTCATTTAAAAAGAGACATTATTATTATTATTATTATTATTATTATTATTATTATTATAATACAGGTCTTCAAACGTCATTATTTTAGTTGACACTCTGTAAAATTGTGCCATGTTAAATTACCAAGACATGTTAAGATTATTGTTAAAAATCTTGACTAAAGTAGATTCTCTGACTCTT
>JAOEHH010000002.1:40743704-40754228 GCA_025447875.1 Notarius cookei
TTTAACTATATGAATATAAAATGCATGATTTCTGTGATCATTTTTGTTCTGAACATGGTGTCTAATAAATTGAGAGGATTTTTAATCATGAAAAGTGTACTTACCTTTTCGCTTCCAATGTGAAGTGTAGATGTTACGCTATCTGTTTTTGACAAATGGCCCCAATTGTTGTTCCTCAGTTTTCTAGCAAACTGTTTTGTTTCTTTCTACATTACGATGAATCCCTCATCATCAAAGTAAATGTCTGTTAACATATACAGTTCGTGCAAAAGTCTTAGGCACATGTAAAGAAATGCTGTAGACCAAAAATGGCTTAAATGAAATGAAATGTTTCAACATAAAAAAAAAAACCCCAACTATAAACAGCAGTAAGCCATAACAAATGAAACAAAGTCAATATTTGGTGTGAGACAACCCTTTGCTTTAAAGAAAAAATAGTAGTCTCAGGTAGAATGAGTGCAGTTTTATAAGGAAATGAGCTGTAGGTTTTACTGAACATCTTGCAGAACCAGCCACAGCTCTTCTGGACACTTTGACTCTCAAACTTGCTTCTTAATTTTACAGCAAAACCCAGTAGCCTTTATTATATTTTCTTTTTTAATCTGAAAAGTGGTCTCTTATGTAATATGCTGCTCAGAGACCAACTTTTATTTCTGTAACATTTAATTTTGTGCTGGGAAATGAATGTTTGGAACTCGAAAATGTTTTTGTACTGACTCGATAATGTAGAAGTCATAAAATAGAAATCTATAACAAAGTTTGTTTCAAAAAACTAGTGTGCCGGATACATTTGCACAGTACTGTGTGTATATATATATTTAAAAAATAACGAGTGCCTGAGTATCAACTATTAAAACTTTGGAAGCTTGATATTCCTTCACCTTAATTTCACAACTGCATCAGCACCATTTTGCACTGTTTTTCCCTTTTAACTATACAGTACAGGGTCTGAATTTCTGATGTTCTGGAAGAGAATTTTTGTTGCCGCGGCGGATGTTTTGTCTCCATGGCAATGGTGACTGGGTACAGAGGTGTTTGATGATTGGAGAGATCGAAGTGATACTGAGCTTTGTTCTAAATATGGACAAACCTTTTACATGGCAGCCATTTACCAGTCATTACCTGCAGCACACACAGGCACCATTTTCCCCTCTCACCCTCATCCTGTGTGAGTGCAGCGAAGGCTGCTTCTGTAGCTTTATATGGTTCATGGGTTTTTTTGTTTGGTTGGTTTTCTTTTGGCTTGGGATTCCATAGCTGTCTGAATGTTTTAGTGTTATCATAAACTCAAACACTTGCAAATTGAAGCATGTACCTTTGCGATACCTCAGTTGTGGCATTCTAGAGTATTTCAAACTTGCCTCAGTTTGCGGATCCTGAAAGAAAAATACAGCCACTCGTTTGATTGGATTTTAAGATTAGTAGTATATAATAAATGTCTACCCATAATAATGGCAAATAAGATCTAAGATAAGATTTTTTTTTTTTCTGCGTATACCTCATGTCTGGTTTGTTGGAACCCTTTGTCTAAATTTCACGGTTTCTCTCACTGGCTTGGCATGCTGGGATAATTGCTTTCCTGGTTATGACCCGTAGCTTGTGCACTTCCTGATAACTTTGAACGAAAGTTTGAAGCACACATGCACAGACAAACGCACATACAGAGACACACATTCCTGTCCTATCAGCATCTATCAGGTTGAAATTTTACCATTCAGACGCGATGCTGAGATGCCAGGATGTATTTGCATGGACCATGGCATTTGAGCAAGTGAAGCCTGTCAAGGGTAATAGGTGGGAACTGATGGATTCTCAAGAGTGTGTGTGTGAGGACGACCTACTGATGGATGGGGAGGTGTGTGTGTGTGTGTGTGTGTGTGTGTGTGTGTACCAGTCTGGTAGACATGGAAGCATGCGTAACTTGTGGCATGCAGAACAAGAGTTACGTGACAAATCGCACTCACTCAACAGAAGCCTTGACATCTGTTAGGAGTGGATGAAGGGCACTCTGACACACAGCAGGCGTCTGCCACAGCAGCCTGGCTGCCTCCACCCAGCCCCAGTCATGGCCTAACGGCACGTGACAATTGGATGGAGGAGAAAAGAAGAAGAATGCACACTCAAGCACAGTGAAATTCTTTCTCTGCATTTAACCCATCTGAAACAGTGAACACACATGCGCAAGTGAGCAATCACACATACCCAGAGCAGTGGGCAGCTATGCTACAGCGCCCGGGGAGCAGTTGGGGGTTAGGTGCCTTGCTCAGGGGCACTTCAGCCCAAGGCCAACATGCAAACTCCACACAGAAGGGCCCCCATCAGCCACTGGGCTCGAACCCAGAACCTTCTTGCTGTGAGGCAACAGTGTTAACCACTACACCATCGTGCTACCCAAAAAAACAATAGACCTTTCACAGGCAAGCAGATGAATGCCACACCTCCTTCAGGTGTGCAGGAAATATCTCAGCTCAAATTGATATTAGCACATTCAGATAAAGACCATAAAGCTGATAACTGATTTTTAGAAAAGCCACTCTGCAAAAAGATAACAGCATCCTTAAGCTGTTCTGAAGGGATAGCAGTAATGGTTTGGCTACTTTTTATTTCTTTAATGTGACAAACTGTCGTAGGTTGGAGAACATTTTGGAGTAGAGGTTCACAAACCTTTGTGACACTTGTTCAAATATTAGATACATTACTTAAATGTGTACAGTAATACTCTGTATATTTATTGAAGCATGGAGCTTTTGATTTTAAAACTGTCTACAGAAATAACATTTAAAAGGGACCAGCTTACCCTTCCCAGTATCCAATTTGTTGTTTTTGTTTACATGTGGGCTACAGGATGGCACGGTGGTGTAGTGGTTAGTACTGTTGCCTCATGGCAAGAAGGTTCCGGGTTCAAACCTCATGGCCAGTGGGGGCCTTTCTGTATGGGGTTTACGTGTTCTGTCTGTGTGGGTTTCCTCCCATAGTTTAAAGACATGCAGATTAGGGAAAATACCCAGCCACTGGGGTTGCACAAGCCAGTGCATATTTAGTGCCAGTCCCAAGCCTGGATAGACTGGGGAGGGTTGTGTCAGGAAGGGCATCCGGTGTAAAAACCTATGCCAAATCAAATATGCGGATCATGATGATCTGCTGTGGTGACCCCTAACGGGATCAGCCAAAAGAAGAAGAAGAAGTAGTTTACATATGGGCCATTGCATTTTGAAAGCACATGACCGCTATTCTGCTAGCTCTCTTTATGCATGCTCACCTAGCTGAATACCAAGCCTTTACACACAAGTTTGAACACAACATGTTTATTTACTTAATGGACACCCACGAGACGGCTGAGGCAGGTTCTGGTCCGTTACGTTTGGAATAACCAGACGAAAACAGAATGGATCGGTTGAAATAATTTAAAATTTAACTACTTTGACAAAATATCTTCAATTTCATGTTACAATTTATGATCTATGGCCTAGGATGTCACTGCATTGTTGCAGATTGTTTTTCAAAAGTAACGCAATGGAATATTGATGGCATTGAAAATGGAGGCTCGCTACTAGGTTTCTGGGAAGGGTGAGCTGGCCCACTTAAGCCCGAGTTAACATTATTTAGAGGCTAATTTGCGTTTAGGCTCTTAATGTTTGGCTCAATCTTCTTCAATTCAAGGGACCAGTCAAACAGGTTAACTATAAAAATGCAGTATTAAATATAATTACTTTGATAGAAGTGGGCTGTGATTTTCAGAACTTCAACATAATTAAAAAAAAAAAAACCTGGACCCTTATGTCACATCTACGTGCAAATGCGCAGGAATGCGCAGCACACACCGCAGACTGCAACTTTCAAGGTCATTAGCTCTCATTGCCATGCACCTGTTCCTGATTAGAGTGCAATCACAGCGCATGCTTATAAGGACTCTCACAACACACAGACTTTGCGAAGTATATGCTCTGTATCTGACATTACCAAGCATTGTTTTGCTTTCCTGGTTTTGACTCTTGTGTGTGTTTTTGGATTTTCCCTTTGATATTGCTGCTGATATCCTTTCTATTTGGACCATGATTTTGAATGACGTTTTGGAACTGTTTGCAAGCGTGCTTATTAATAAACTCTTTCTGCAGTTATATCCATCTGTCACCATTTACATAACAGAATACTTTACCGACTTAATGGACATAGCAGAAGAGAGCAGGTATGCTGAGCAGCACCACGCCAGAGTTATAGTGTCTAAGCCAGGATCTGTAAGGTTCTTCCAGTGGCTAGGTTTGGACATACCGGCACCCTACGATGGAGCAGACAATCCGCCCAATGGATTTTTATTACAGTGTAGGCTCTGTTATTCTGACTTTCTGGAGCCAAAGCCTTCCAAGAACTTATGGGTAGGATGTATAATTTACTGGCTCACTGGAGCAGCATGCCGGTGGGCCGAATACCATACTGTTGAGCACCCATGACTCCAAGACTCCATGTCCTTTGGTAACATGCTTAAATTCATGTACCAAGCTTTAGGGAAGGAGGATCCCCTAGGAATTGGGGACAAGGTGGTACTCCGGAGGCCAATGCAGTGGCAGATGGGAAGGCTTACGCTCTAGAGCTCCCTGCTGAGGCCAACGCAGCAGCAGACAGCATGGCCCTTGCTTCGGAGCTCGCTCCAGAAGCTGACAGGGCAGCCCTCACTCCAGAGCTCACTCTAGAGGCCAGCGGGGTGGCCTCCTCTCCAGAGCTCACTCCAGAGCCTGACAGGGTGGCCTCCGCTCCAGAGCTCGTATCAGAGCTCGCACCAGAGGCTGACAAGGCAATCTTCGCTTCAGGCTTCAGGGAGGATTAGATTGTCACTCCGCCACCTGGATTCAGGGAGGATGAGATCTTTGCTCTGCTGCTGAGCTTCAGGGAGGATGAGATCTTTGCTCTGCAACTGGGTTTCAGTGAGGACACTGTCACTCAAACCAAGCCTATGCCTGTCTCTGAGCCCATGTTGGAGCCCAAATCCCTACCTATGCCTATGCCAGAGCCCATGCCTATGCTGATGCTTGAGTCCATACCCATGTTCAGATCCATGCCTATGCTGATGCTAGGGCCCATGCCCATGTCTATGCCCGAGTCCATGCCCATGTCTATGCCCGAGTCCATGCACATGTCTGTGCCTGAGTCCATGCCCATGTCTATGCCTGAGCCCATGACCATGCACAAGCATATGTCCATGTCCCAGTCCAAGCCTGAGTCTAAATCCTTGTCCAATTCCATGCTAGAGCCCACGTTTTTGACAAAACTCATGCTCTTGTATGAATCCTAGCCTCCACCTACATCCACGAACCAAAGCTTCCACGTTCCCATACGAAGACCAGCCGGAATCTAAACCTCCACCTAAGCCTATGTTCCAGTGCCATGTCCTTCCCGAGCCAGAGCAGAGCCCTGAGGAGACTTTATCCAGCTGTGGGTCATCATCCCCAGGGCTGGCCAAGGAGGTTTTTGGCTCCTAGAGGGAGCTCTCTGGGAGGAAGTTCTGTCACACCAATGTACATCGGCACTCGGGGTGCACAGCGTGCAATGTGGACTGCAATTTGCACCCAGCGCTGCTCTCAAGCTCATTAGAGCTAATTGCCATGCACCTGTTCCTAATTAGAGCACAATCACAGTGCACGCTTATAAGGACTCTCATAACACAGACTTTGCCAAGTATACACCCTGTATCCTGTGTCTGACGTTACCAAGCCTTTGTTTATTGTATTGCTTTCCTGGTTTTGACTCGTGTTTGTATTTTTGGGCTTTGCCTTTGATATTGCCACTGATATCCTATCTGTGCCTAGTTTGACCACTACTTGTTATTTGATCCACCAGCAGGCATGACGTTTTGGAACTGTTTGCTTGCATGCTTATTAATAAACTCTTTCTACACTTATCTCCATCTATCACCGTTTACATGACATCTTGACCGTGCTTCACAGAACCCCACTTTGAGAACTCTAGATTTCAAGAACTCAAGAATTTCTTTCATATTACCATTTAAGCACATTGGATTCTAGTATCCCATGGCTCAGTGTTCAAATGAGTCCACGTCTATGTACAAATGCCGCCATGATGGTCATCAAACAGCTGATTAGCTCCTGCTAATCACACACTGAACTGACCATCGAGGCTTCAGTAGGTTGAGCAAAGAACATTGGTTGGTTCATAGACCTTGTGCCAGAGGCTCAAACACAGTCACACAAGGACTGATTCATTCTTTATTACATCCAGGCACAAAGGAAGGCCTTGCACATTTAATCATGCGCACACACAGACTTGCAGCTGATAATTGCTGAAAGTGAAAAGAACTCTTATGTCATTGAAAAACACAAGTGTGTAAAACACAAGTGAACTGGGGTCAGAGTGAGTATTCCGAGGCGTGAAAGGGTTAATGTGGTCATGCTCTCCTGTAATAAACCCGATAATCAGTGCAGGAGAAGAGCCTCTTTCTGTCACAATATCTCCAAGAGTCCATGAACTGTAAGTGGAAATATTGAGGGAATTTTCTGTCTTAATTTAAGTTCTAACACCATAATTAACGGCTGAGTGCAGATGTGGAAAATAAGGGTTTTATTTTTTCCATTTCTCATGCCTGTGCTAGCATACAGTACATCCTCGTATCTGCATACTGCGCTTCTATCATATTAGAGTGATTTCTTTCCCCAGGTACTCCTCAAATCTGAGATAAGATGCCGTCTAGTCATTGCTCTCAGGTTTTTAATTTGTATGGGCTGCAGCCAGCGCTTTTTACATTCTCTTCTCCATCCGGCTTCCATCAGGACAACAAAACATGGCAGGTTCAGAAGTAGTAATCCTTTTCTGACATGCCCAGATCTGGAATAAATAAAGCAATACACAATGAGGTTTAACTTTCTGATTTAGCTCTGTATGCAGGACACCAGATAAACTGAAGACAGAGAGGGTTATATGGACACTTTGAGGATATAAGGAAGTGTGTGTGCGTGTGGTGGGGGATTGCTTTTGCTGTATTTATTTGTCAAAAAATAATCCATGAAAACCTTTGAATCCTTTATCACTATGTGCAGAAAGAGTTTATCCTCGGTGCTGACAGAGAGAGAGAGTGTGTGTGTGTGTTCTGGTCAGTCCTGCAGGGTGGTAATTAGCATTGATGGAGAGGAGTGTCAGGTGTTAGGACACAGGTTCTGACAGCTGACTGGAGCTCAGAGAGGAACATACCACAAAGTCAGGATTTTAATTCCCATTTTGTATTTTCCAGATCTGTTCCTCTGACACTCATCTGCCACTTTGTTTTTCCTTGACATCTGTCCTCTGTCATCCCAGATAAGTGCAGTTTTAGAATGTTTGTTAGGTAGTGGATGGTAAATAATTCTAGGTCAGTAAGCTTTCTGGTACTGGTGTGCGAACGTCTTGCTCTGGCATATCAAGCTGTTCAGGACTGAAGTGGATGGAAGCAAAGAGTTACTGCTCTTGAGTGGGTGGATGGAGTGTGGCTCTCAAGTGCTCAGATAGAATGCTAAAAACCTATTCATACAGGGAGGAGGAGGAGAGAGTGATGCTTATAGAGGTGCTTATTTCAGTATATAGCCTATCTAAAACACCTTGATCGCATTTTTTCCCACTGATTGTCATCTCATAATTTAAAGTCCCCATGAAATAGCTTGAGTGCTGTCATTTGATTCCATATGTTGACATATTTCCTTTTCAAACAGGAAGTCAGGGTTGCAGCCTGCTGAAGTGCTTGACTGATTTAAAGTCCTTCCTGCACTGTATGGCGCATTAGGCGCCGCCGATCTCCGTTTCTGTAGCCCTCGGCCTCTCGCCTATTACATAGCTAGGGTTACAGTGGGGGGGCTAGTCCTCTGGTAACCACGAGAGTTTGACTCCCCACTCGCATCTGTAGGCACCAATTTTTATGATGGTCTTTGGTATGACCCGACCACGAGTAGAACTCGCGATCTCCCGATTGAGAGGCGGACACGCTAACCTCTAGGCCACTCGCCGGTCAGTATTATTGTTCACTTAAAAATGGGTGGGTTCTAGGGGGGAAAAGTGCCATGTTCTAAGTTGATCTATCATTACTTATATTTGTACTTGTACTTCAATGCATAATTTTTGTATAACAGCAGAGTCTGGTATGTGTTATTCCTTACATACTCACTATTTGTCATTCTGGAAATGAATTCACTGTATTCGCTTGACAGTGTTTTATGATACGTTTATGCTCAATACATGACTGATCGATATATTTATTCCCCTGGCATATAATGCGGGGGGGCATAACTATCGCTCTGCTCGTCTGTCTGTCTGTCTGTAAACATTTTAGTGTCCGGAGCATAGCTCAAAAACCATTAGGAAATTTTTCATGAAATCTCACAGTTATGTTAAGTGACTAGAGGAGTTGTGCCTTTTCATATTTTGGGATTTCTGTGATTTTTTTTTTTTTTTCCATATTTCTATGGCAACCAATTCAACTTAGGAAAATTTGGAGTCGGGTTTCATGTGGGGGCTGGAGGGACATGTCATCTCCTGATGACTCTTGTATTTATTTATTTATTGCTATTGGTTATTTTCTTTCTCAAACCTTGTCCACCATTGGGCTTTAGGATGCAGTAGTGTCATAGTTTGCACTCTTCTGGCTCATGTTTTGAGGCTTTCCTGTCATAGTTAGTACAGATGTCTCAAGTCAGGTTCTCGTATTAGGATATGATGGAGAAATGGCTGTGATCTAAAACACGTCATCAGGATGAAACCAAGTCAGTGGATGCTTACCTTGCTGTATGTTTAGAGAAAAGAATTTGATAAAACAGAAATGATAAATGACCATCTTTATCCCATAACACCTCCGACTGCTTTTATATAATGCACTCTCGCACATAAACGTGACTTGGATTCCTGTGTGAAACAGGATGCTGTAAAGGTGTGATGATATTAATTCTCATCATAGTTACTCTGGGATTTGTTTCTCCCCTGCACAGATGGTGTTAATATTCAACACATTAGTCGAAGCACCAATGCACAGACAGAACAAACTCACTATCCCAGCCACCATCAGGGCAATAAAATATCATTATTGTGATAAATTACATTGCAACACATTTTTCTGAGATATTGCCAGAGTTGTGATTATAACCTTAAAAAAAAGAATAACAGTTGCAAGATCTGATTAGAAGCAGCTGATTTGATTTCTTGTCTGTTTGTTTTGTTTTGTTTATTGCGACTGTTTTGCAGGTAGTTTGTATGGAAGCGCATTGCTGCCATGCCAGGAAAAAGAAAAATAGATCAGTGTTGCGTTTTACTGTGAAAGGTTTGTTAGAGCAAGTTGCTTTTCACTTTTTAACAAGATGTTTTCACATCATAATGTTTTCAGGTTACAGATACAAATTATCACGTTACAGCGGTATACTCTTTACCTTGTTATCATGTGATAAAATATTGTAATAACATAAAATGTTTCACATTATAACAGGATAATTTATATTGAAACTCGTGTTTGAACGAGGAAACGGCGTGTGGCGAATGGATAAACTGAGGACTATGGCTCATTTACATGATTTGATTAAGTTCTCCTTCATGCTTTGGTTGAGACACGGTGAGATCCTGCTGTTATTCAGCACTGTGGATGATGAGGTAATAAGTATGCGTAAAGTTTGCAGCCAGACGACGTATCATTTCCACCCAAGGCCAACTTCTCTCCTTATAACGTGAAGCGTTTCATGTTATAGCAAGATAACAAGGGCGGCAGCTACAGTTATCGATACCTTAACAATCTTTTGGCCGTTGCAGAAGTAGAAAAGACTTTCAATATGTAAATTGTGCATGAATAGTTACTCAGACTTCCAGTGGGAAAAAAAAAAAAAAAAAAGAGTTAATTCCCGATTACTTAGTGTATCAGATCATGTGACACTGTTCCACAATTATTGACACCTTTGTCCACAGTTATCAACACCGTTCCACAATTATCGACATCCAGATGATTAAAAAATAAAGATTAAAAAAATTATCGGTATGTGGTATTAAGTTAACAAAACATAGTTTTGATTTAAAATTTGTTTTACATAGACTTATATTTAGTACAAAATATCTTTTATATAAATATATCAATTTATGTAAATGAGGAAGTAATTCTAATGTTTGTAAACAAATGAACTGATAATGTTTAACTTGTGTCAGTAAATCTTTTTGTTCCACTTTCTACCCACTTTCTAAGTATTTCTGTAGATCACATTTTGTTAATCATTTGTTGTTGTTTGTATTAATTTCTAGTTTTGTAGTTTAACAATAAATATCAACAGGCGATTGACACTGTAACCACATGAACATCCAGGTCAAAGGTCGCATGTCATTCCTTGAACCAAAATATAAAATGTCTACTGATATTGTAATACGTGGTAGATATTTACAACAAACTACAAAAAAAAAAATTCTGAATGGAACAGAGAAATCTAAATATTTCAAGCATGAATTGTTTATATGCTAGGAATTTAATTCTGCTCTAATTCTATTTATTGCAATCGGATTCCAAATACTCTATAAACATTCCAT
>JAOEHH010000002.1:42665665-42676472 GCA_025447875.1 Notarius cookei
TCCAGGGTGTACCCCGCCTTTCGCCCGTAGTCAGCTGGGATAGGCTCCAGCTTTCCTGCGACCCTGCACAGGATAAGTGGTTACAGATAATGGATGGATGGATGGTAGTAATTCATTAGTTCTATTCCAGCAGTTGTATATCACTGAATAGCACACAGCCTTAAATAACCAGCAGCTCAACACACTGCAGCACTTCGAGCAGCCGGGCCTAATTACTGGCCACATGGTTAGGTTTTAATTGCTAGCAATTCAACTGTTTTCTGTGTTTCTTTGTTATTGTTGTTGCAATATAACTAGGTGAAAAATTGACAAATGCTTCAGCAAGAGAGAGATTGGGGAGGTGCGGGAATCAATTTCCTTGTTAGAAGCATGCGGTCACATCCATGTATTAGAGACTAGTGTGTCACATTGATAGCAGTGGCAAAGCACTTGACTCCCACTCCTACAGACAAACACACACACATTCTCTCTCACCCTCTTCTTCTCCTGCCATTAAAAGGCCATGCCGGCAGGAACACACTTCTGATGCGCCATTCTTTCTGCCACTGCACACAGTTCAGCACACAAACACACAGCGTGGTCCTTTATTACCAGGAAACCACCAATTTTGCATCATTCCAAATCCACTCTGGACCAGGGCTATGCAGCGTGGCGGTGTGCCGAAATACAGCATGCTTATCAGTTCTGCTTCTTCTGTTAGGGAGTGAGGAGAGGTTTTGTTTAAAGAACGAAAACATGCCAGAACAAAGCATAATTTAATTCTCAGTGAGAGAGAATGAATGTGAAGCCCAAACACTACAGCACTGCAGCTATATTCTATTTATTTACTGAAGAGACAGAAAAGAGAAGGAGAAAGCGGGAGAGCCAGAAAGTCAGAGAAACAGAGGCGGGTTCTACTTGTTTAATTAATCTCGCTGGAATGCGGTCTTCCGTCTTTGCAGATGGCGAGTTCATCATACAGAGACATTTCTGTTTCATTTCTTTGCTGACTAAAAAAACATGCCCACTCGTCCATTATGTCCAACTTTCTCTCTCTTAGTCCATCTCTTTTCTGCTTTTCTGTTCTCTTTCCTCTGAGACTCTCCCTTAGCATTTGGCCATGCTTGTTTCCCCATACGGTTATGTAAACCTGTCTGAAAATATGCTCATCTGTCACCTCTGATCAAACTGAACATGCACATATCAATGACTAAAATGGTGTACTAATTATGTGCAAAGTGATCGACATGTTCTCCATTCTTTCTAAAATATAATGCTATTCCTATGCAGGCAGGTGAAAGAGCTCTTAATAAAGAAAAGCAGTTTGGACGCCAGCACACACTGAGCTTTAGATAAAACCTGCAGTGAGATCTCACACTTTCTTGCTAATGAATCCCAAGTCATATTACACACACCTTAGGTCTTCCATATTAACAAATGCCATAAGTAGAACTATTAGACGCTATGTTACAGCACCCGACCAACTTTTTTTTTGTAAAAATGGGCATTTTGGCGTAAAATGTTCTATAGAATTCACTATACTGTAGTGTACCACAGTGCTGTTAAATTCTTGAATATGTGTCAGAAGGTGTTGATTAATTTCCTATAACAATAAGGCCGATAAGCTGTTGCCATGGCGTGGCGTCCATCCGTCGTCCACAATTCAGTTAAATCGTATCTCCTCTGTCAGTTCTCCATGGATTTCCATTCCAATTGTTTTGCTTGAAAGAACTCATCACTCTGCACAAAACTGGGTCGTTGCTTTGTCTTTTTTTTTTTTTTGCTAATGAGTTAGTAATTAGGCCAAATTAACAAATTTTCCAGGCCTCTCACTAGAACTGTATCTCCTCTCTCATTTCTCATCCGATTCCTTTTCTGATCAATGTTTTGGGTAGAGCTTCCCTTGAGGAACAAAACTTGTTTGTTTGTTGAGTTTTCTGTTGTAAACAATTTGTTTACAACTTTGTTTATTTTCAGTTAAATCATATCGCCTCCCTCTATTCTCAATGGATTTCAGTTCTGACCGTTTTGTTGGAAAGAACTAGTCATTCTGCACAACACTTGGTCATTGTGTTGTCAAATGTTTGCTTACGAACTGCAAATTAGGTCATATTTATGAATTTTGGGACTTCTCATTAGAATTGTATCTCCTCTCGCAGTTCTCACCCGATTTCAGTTCTGATCAATGTTCTGGGTAGATCTTCCCTCAGGGAACAAAACTTGGTCGTTTGTTTGGTGATTTTCTTTTTACAACTTTGTTTATTTTCAGTTAAATCGTGTCTCCTTCCTCCCTCAGGTCTCAATGGATTTCAGTTCTGATTGTTTGATCTGAAAGAACGAGACCTTCTGCCCAAAACTTGGTCATTGTGTTGTCAATTTTTTGCGAACAAATTAGTAATCAGGTCAACTTAACAAATTTTCTTCTGACTAGAATTGTATCTCCTCTCTTATTTATCATGCAAATTCAGTTCTGATCGATGTTTTGGATAGATCTTCCCTCGGGGAACAAAATTTAGTCCTTTTGAGTTTCCTGTTGTAATCAGTTTGTTGTGGAGGTTGGTCCTCTCTCACCTTGTCACATTTCAGTTCTGTTTGATGTTTTGGTCGTCATGGTTGTTTCGGTGGCAGGCCAGATGAGCGACTACATCCTTGACGTTCTGGTTGTAATTCAAACGGTTTTTTATCATTGTTTTACTAAGCATTATAATATGTTGTGATATGCTAGCATTTCTATAGTAACAGCTCAATCACAGGGACATGCATGGCAAACGGTACACATAATCTAAGCCTACTAATAAACAGATATTTAAAAAAAAATAATCATGTTGTTCTTGAACCAAAGATATTTAATTGTTGATATGGTTCGTCTTTCCCTTAAAAGGCATCAAGTTAACATGTATGGATGCATTGTAACAGTTAATAAGTTTTCATCCATGGAAGAATCTTCTGGATTTGTGCTTTCCAGTTTCTCAGTAAGGTGGCAAGCTGTGATTTTTTTTTCTGTATTACTCCCTTCAAGTGAGAGAGATAGAGAGAGAAAATAGACATTGGTGAGGGAACTACTGTTTATAGCTGTCACAAGTTATGGCAACTACAAGAACTAGCTTGTCTCACAGATAACACTGTCAGTGTTATATAACTACAATTCCTAAAATGCACTACTTATACAACTACTGGGAATCCACAAGAACAGATAACTGTTACTGGTATAGCCCTTGAATACTTAAACTGACATTTAATTGTAGCATTGCATCATTAATTCGGAACAGACTGAATCGAAATGCTTCTGACACAATAAAATCATAATTCATTGAATCTGACCTAATCTACTTGTCTTTGTCCAAACATGACCCTAAACTGCATGGGCATTTCACTGACATTTCACTAGTAAGTAGCACCTTCCTAGGAAAGGACATCACCTTATCTTTGTATTCATTTCAGGCCTAAAAAAAAGCTACTCTAGTTGGAGCCACTGTGTAAAAAATTGGAGCAAAAGTCAAAGAAAGTCAGAGAAAGGTGGGATGCTTTCGACTCCTTCTTCAAACGCTAAGGATGTGTGTATTTTTAGCTGCATCTTCTACACTCATTCCTGCGATAGTTGTCCATATTTGATACAGAGATGGAAGTGAACGATAGGGGGAAGGATGAAAAGAGGGAGAGATAGACAGAATAAGAGAGCTGAGCTTGTGTCTGTTCTGTTAGAGCGAGGGTTGGCAGATCCCTGGCTCAGCCGTCAGAAGCACGGATAGATCGCAGGCGCCCAGCAAGACAGCTAACCAGCCCGGTTTCCATCAGGCTTTTTCCACATCCACCTATACCTGAGCCCAGACACCAATCAAATGTTGGCACCAGACATGACAGCCAATTAAATCCCACTCTGACAATCCAGCGAGGAAGTAATGGAATCCAGAGAAAAGAATGAACAGCAAATGAGACGCTTATCAGGCACAGTATGACAACAACCATAAAAAGGGTATGAAATGTGAACACTTCTTAATTAATTCAAGCTTTGGGAAGTATTTTTTATGCGCCAATAACTTCAATTGTCAGTTGAAAGTTGGTCAATTTAGACTCACATGACAGTCCAAACAATGTAGTATGTTAGAGGCTGCGTGCACTTCATCCACTGTATAAACAATGTCATGTCAAAGCAGAGTTCAAAGCTTTCAAGCTCAAAGTATTGTTAAGCATCATGGATGAAAAGCTAACAGCTTAAATCTGTCATGGAACTCCTCGGTCTTCTGACAGGCCTTAAAGGGAAAAAAAACGAACGTACAATTTTCCACATATTCCAAATGTCATCGAGACGTGTTTAGTGTCCCATTTACTTTTTTGTTTTCTACTAATGCTACAGGGAAAACGTATCTAACAAGCAGTAGACGTTCAACTCATTCAATGTCTTTTCCACAGAAACAGTGTATGCCCACACATCATAAACACTTGCCTTCAACTGCATCCAGTTTTTCAGTAATATTGTCCAAATTGTTGATGCAGTCTAGTACAGTGGACTTTGTTTCTACATGCAATTTAGTATCAATCTGACCCCTAAGCCTTTCCTCTCAATATGTCTGGATGATAATAAATAAATAACGAGACCATCAGTGACGGCGTAGCTCACTCCGGCCCCGTCCAGTCCAGAAGGAATGATCTAAAATGGGCCGCCTTGCACAATAAATGTTGCAAGTTATGTGTATTATATACAAGCTATACGGTAAAGCTATATATACCTGTAGAAGCGAAAGAATCCAAAATGGTGAGGAATTGACCAAGAAGAAGCAATTTTTGTTGAACTGCTCATTTAAGGTTTAATTAGTTCATAACTTCATTAATAATTGTAACTTAGGAAATCTGGGTAGAAGTTATATGCACCCTTGGCACCCCTACCTTCATGCCAGAAAAAATCAAAATCAGGGAAGAATTGAGGGAGATGAAGCGATTTGTGTGGAAGCTGCTCATTAGGGCTTTATTACTCCATATCTTCATGATTAATTGCAATTATGCAAATTTGGGTAGAAGCTATATGCAGCCAAGGCAGACCTACCTTCCTGCCAAAAATAATAAAAATCGGTGAAGAATTGAGAGAGAAGAAGCGATTTTCATAAAATATGGACAACGCCGGATGGACGCCGGACAACACATGATGGTATAAGCTCATCGCCTGTTGGCCGGATGACCTAATAATCTTTATTACTGTGATTGCACAAGCTCATCACACTATTGTTATCCATCAGACCACTTTTTCCCACTTCTTTTCCTGGAGTTTTCAAGATATTGACCAGTGTTGTAGTCAAGTCACTAAACCTCGAGTCCGAGTCCAGTCTCAAGTCCCCAGTGTTCAAGTCCAAGTCATTAAAGAAAATTTCAAGTTAAGTCCAAGTCAAGTCCACTCTTGATCCGAGTCGAGTCCGAGTCGAGTCCAAGAACGAGACTCCAACCACACTATTTGACGGTGCCTGTTGTTGCCTTTATGTGAAACCGTTTACAGCGCACGCAAGAGAGTCCGCTTGGCACGTCCAGAGCATGCCCGAGAGTCTATCTGATACATGCGCCAAGGCGCGCAGGTGTAACACTCTTGCACGAAACCCATACAAAAATTAATGTAGTTACAAATTTTATAATTTGTAACTACATTACAAATAAATGTCAAATTATTCTGGCATGTTACAAAAAATAAAGAAAAAAAATCCAAGTCCTCGTCTCTAATTTACGAGTCCGAATGCAGTTAATGCATGAGTCCGAGTCATCAGTGCTCAAGTCCAAGTTGAGTCACGAGTCCTTAAAATTAGGGCACAAGTCAGACTCAAGTCCAAGTCCTGGACTCGAGTGCTACAAGCCTGATATTGACAGCAAGCCAACTTCAACTTGTCCATCTTGTGCCGAAATAGTGTGCTTGTATACAGCATTTGGAAAGACGCATTCATTCTTTCATTTTCCTGTCATTTTATCCCCACTGAAGTGAATGGACACCACAGGCTAACTCACCCAAAACCGACATCCATCCATCATGAGCCACACTTGTTTGTTTTTGCACTGCAGAGCAATCACACTTGCATTTTCTTGCAGAAATGCATCTCTAGTTTATTTATCACTTCAAGGATTTGATTTTAGACATACTTCCATGACTTCCAAAGATATATTTATCTCATAGCTCTACTGGCAAAATGAAGAAATTGGAGAAACTTGAACCTTTACATTTACAGTATTAAGTGACTTACAATCACATGAAGTACAAGTCAGCCTTTTTTTTTTTTATTTACAGCTCACTTTAGTGCTTAGTGAAGAGGTAGGCCTTCAGTCTTGGTTTAAAGATAGACAGTGTGTCTGCAGTTCAGACAGCCAGAGGATAATCAGTACAGAGAGAAGTCTTGATGCAAGTCTTACTTGTACCTTAACACCTTAACAAATGGTGTGCTAAATCCAGTCATGTTAGAGACTTTAAGGAACTTAGGTGGCTTTGTAGACTCGCATCAGTGTTTTAATGAAAAATAATTTTCAAGAATGGTTGAAGAATGAAGAACAGTTTTCAAAGGAAACCCATTTTCACCACTCCAAAATAATGGTATGTCCAGGTTTGTAGACATATCTTAGTAATGGAGCACTAAGGACTGGCACCACCAAATTTTATTGAATTTGTCATTTGTGTGAAATAAATGGCCACATAATGACTATACTGTAGTGGATTCATTATTCTGTGGTTCCTATTACAGAAGGGATTTGACAAGATCAGACAAGAAGACTGGTGGCACAGTGGTGTAGTGGTTAGCACTGTTGCATCACAGCAAGAAGGTCCTGGGTTTGAGCCCAGCAGCCAACAAGGGCTTTTCTGTGTGGAGTTTGCATGTTGTCTGCGTGGGTTTCCTCCAGGTGCTCTGGTTTCCCCCACAGTCCAAAGACATGTGGGTTAGGTTAATTGGTGGGTCCAAATTGACCGTAGGTGTGAATGTGAGTGTGAATGATTGTTTGCCTCTATGTATCAACCCTGTGATGACCTGGCGGCTCGTCCAGGGTGTACCCCGCCTCTCGCCCGTAGTCAGCTGGGATAGGCTCCAGCTTGCCTGCGACTCAGCTACAGATAATGGATGGATGGATGGGCAAGAAGCCTTTATTTGTCACATGTACACTCAATCACAGACTTAAGCACACAGTGAAATTCCTCCTCTGCATTTAAACCATCTGAAGCAGTGAACACACACAAGTGAGCAATGAGCACACACATACCCAGAGCAGTGGGTAGCTGTGCTACAGTGCCAAGGGAACAGTTGGGGGTTAGGTGCCTTGCTCAAGGACACTTCAGCCCAACCTTCAGGCCATGGCTGCCCCAAGTTAACCTAACTGCATGTCTTTGGACATAATAAAAGGGAAACCGGAGCAAGCCCAAACAGACTCCAGATAGAAAGGTCGCCGTCGGCCACTGGGTTTGAACCTAGAACCTTCTTGCTGTGAGGTGACAGTGCTAACCACTACACCACCATGCTACCAATTTGCTACATTTGCATGAATTGCAACCAGGGTGGTAGTTGAAATGGCAAGGCTTAAGTCACCCTGTGCTATCTATGTGTCACTATCGACTGCGCAAAGAATAATGCATACTGTGTTTGGTTTCGTGTTTTGCCGTTCAATGGTCTTCGTTAAACAGCTGCACCTGGAGTGCTGCTGCTTTCTCCATCATAAATGCACAGTCATGCACAGTGTCTGTCTCCACTGAATTCGTACCACAGGATCATCTCTGAGCACATTTGTTTAGCTTCAGCTTGATACCCTCTCAGTCCTGGTGTGTGTGTGTGGTTTATTTATCTTTGTGCCGATTCTTTGAAGCATGAAGAGATGCACCTGAATCACAATAAAAAGTGATCACTGCTACAGCTCCAGAATTCTTTAAACGTTATTCTGATCCTCGGAAATATATTAATACAATGCTTCAGACTATATTCAGCAAGGAGGAAGCAATCAAGAGGTGAATAAAAGTTTTTATTTGTAGTGTTTATTATCTGCTGAGCTGGCTTACGTGCTAATCTTTGAAAGGGAGTTTCTGTTGGTATGCCTGACTGCTCCTGACAACACTCCTCACCAATGTGCCTCACTGAGCACGTTCAGATGTCACTCACCTTCCTGGCAAGGGCGTGATTGATAAAGAAGCTGACAATACCTGTCTGCTAGCATCTTATCAAACACACACACACTCTCTCTTCCCTTTCTTAAAGAATCTCATCTCACCCTGCAAAAATATAAACCTATAAATTTGACTCATATGGATAACATTACATTAATATTCGTTTTGCAAGATTTAAAATTGCGCTCTCTGAAACACAATCACGATATTCAAAGAAAAGAAGGCAGAGGGTGATGGTTCGGAGAACAGCACTATCTGAGACTACCACACACACCACACAGGCTCTAATCCGCTTTAAACACAGATTTTGCTCATGCTCAGTCCCACTGATGCAAATAAGATTGACCCACAGCTGGTTTCAGACTGCATGTGTCTTGGTCTGAATCGGAATTTTTCCTGATGAGCTTGTGGCTGCTGGTAATGAAGAAATCCCTTGACATGCTGCTCCGTCACTCTGTCTTGTTCGCTTTCTCTCACATCTTCTCTAATATTGTGATAGCTTGCAAATAAATCTTTTATCACATTGTCATCTCTGCAGAAAGTGACACTGGATTTTAAATTCCGAATCGTTGCTCTTTTTATCGCTCTCTGTCTATTCCTATAAACAAGAAAGAAGTGCCAGACTAGAAGGATCCCAGCTGGATGTTGCACAATGCAAATGACCAAATTAATCATTTTAGTTGAGACCACAAGAGCTTCTCCAGCACTGACGACTTCCCTCACTTCAAAAGTAAACCAGAGAACACAGAATGGTCATGGAAATAGTAAATATTAGAAATGTTATATATATTTTTACCATTTAAAGAAAAATAATAAACTTGAAGAGTTTGAGTTGAATCCATGTTAATGAGAATTTGTTGGGATGAAACTATAATACAAAATACAAATTCAATATAATACATTGTTATACATACAAGACACTTTTTCGATGGAATAAAAATGTGTTCTATTCCCTTCTAGTGGGTTTCATTCATTTGGTTTGATAGCATGTGATATTGTTAGCATATCGCTTATCCTACGTGTATTACATCACTTTACCCAATGGAGAATGAGCATTGAATACGATTTACGATACTGCATGGTTGTCAAGACAACATGACGTCACACGTTGGAGACATAAAATGTCCACGCTAGTGAGTGACGTGATAGTTTGTAAACAAACATGGCCGCCTGGTTTGCTTTGTTAAATAAGGAAGATTTTAAGAGAATTTTGAAAGAGAAAGACGCGTTGAACACCTTAAAGGAATGTGTATGTATTATAATAATAATATTGGCTGGCTTCTTTTCATGGTATATCAGATATATTCCATTCAGCGAGCATGATATTCTAAGTCTAAAGTCCTTTCCCGTGCTATATGGCGCACAGGGCGGCGCCGATCTCTGTTTCTGTAGCCCTTGGCCTCTCGCCTATTACATATCTAGGGTTACAGTGGGGGGCTAGTCCTCTGGTAACCGCGAGAGTTTGATATTATATTTATTTTATTTGACAAGGACATCACAATTACATTGGATGAACCAAATGCATTTCTTGAGTATGTTAGCATACATGCTAATTTTCAACACTTGTCCACGGGAAGCTTTAAAAAAAAGAATAATAACAACAGTAACATTAATGACAATCATATTAATAACAATAAGAACGTAATAGTAAAAGGAAAGGGGACAATAGAAGATAAAATATTACAAAAAACAGAAAAAAAAAAACCTCATTGAACTTATCTTCGACTCATTCGGTATCATGCTAGCTGAATGGAATATATTTGATATACCACAAAAAAAAGCCAGCCAATATCATTTAAATACTGAATATGATATTTGATATGATATATTTTTCAACATAGAAAAAATAAGCATTGCTTGAATATGTGCCTTAGGTCTCCATTTTCAATTGAATATTCAACATAATAAAAGTGACTCTTACTAATGACTTACTAATAACAGAGCTCCCTCATGCACGGAGCACATTGGCACTCCATAATTAAGAGAATATGGTCATGCATCGACCTGATTTTTGATAGTTTTTGCGACTGTATGACGTACGTGTACCACCACAGGGAACCCGATCGTAAGTGCAAGGCAGCGTATCTCATAAACACCTGACCATCGGACAACGAAATCTGTATCTTTATTTAAATAAGATAGATGGGTTTTTATCCAGCACTTATTTTTAATTTTGCTTTAAAAAAAAATCACGTGGGGTTATTCTAGAGCACATTTTATGGAAAATATTCATGACAGTTTCATATAAAACTAATTAAAACAGTTTTATTAGTCTACTAGCTTGTTGGACAATTGACAGTTGTATCCAGTATCCAGACAACTGTTTGACATATCATGTTTGAAATATCAAGGTTGCAGATCGAGCCCTTGGAGCTCATACATTGCAGCCAGTTGAGGTGTTTTCCTGCAGGTTTTTTCTACCCCATTTTTTTTTCTTACTGTTTTTTTCATAGCAGGCAATGTATCTTTGCATTGCATGCTTTTTTACCTGAACAATTTCTTACTCTGCACACTCATAGAAACATAATTATTGTATAGTTCAAAAGCAATTATGAGCATCTTTCCTTAGTTTAAGACAATCTAAAACTAGAGCAGATTGATTAGTTCTCATGTCCGGTAATATTCGATCATCACTATATGGTAATGATGTAAAGTGAAAGTGCTGGTTCACTGCTGTCCACCAGGCACCCAGCAGAGTCACACCATAATAAATATCGT
>JAOEHH010000002.1:44824573-44836450 GCA_025447875.1 Notarius cookei
GGCGATAATGGCAAGCTCCTGCTGCTGTGCCAAGGAAAAAGAAACAAAAACGGGCATCAGGTGTTGCCAAACTAGATAAATATAGATCTAATACTTGCAATAGATCTTTATTTTATGGCACATATCTATTATTTCATGGCATTATGTGCAAGTAGATATGGTTGTACGTTGGGGTCGAGAGCTTCTCCAGTGAAGCTCGACAGGTTTAGAACGAGTAGGTCATGTATTGAGATAAATATCTTTACGAGTCTTTTAACATACAACTATGATAAACATTGACAAACTTTATACTTTACACTTTCCTATGTGCCCACTGCTAAATAATATTATAATTTTTAAATTACCGAAATTAGATGAAACATAAAACTTGTCACCTTACTCGGTCACACTGGAGTCGGAGCGCTGAGCACCCACTTACACATTCATAAAAGACTATTCACATGGTAATGGCGTGATAATTACTTTCACTCTTTCGGTTTCGATTGGTTTCTCTTTTGTGGTGGGAACACCCACTGTAAACAGGATAAAATCTGTCAGACATAGTTTAGGCTATTTGGAGGTAAAACTTGTTGCGAGATGGCACGCAGATTTTATGTGTTTCGGATTATTCAGGACAGCGATTCATTTTATGATTCAGGACAGTGATTCAATTTCAGGACAGCGAATCAATTCATGATTCAGGACAGCGATTCGATTCAGTCTTGAGAACTGTGACACTGATGATGAACGGTGCCTTTTTTTTTAATACTTCGACTCGATCCAGCCAAGTAAGTGTAAATATTTCTTCTATTTCTTATGAGCGGATCGGTTAATAATGTGTTATCTTAGACTGGTGTTTGCAGCACGGGATCAGTGACCAGTCCACTGCAGCCCAGC
Organism: Notarius cookei; assembly: GCA_025447875.1. Taxonomy (NCBI): domain Eukaryota; kingdom Metazoa; phylum Chordata; class Actinopteri; order Siluriformes; family Ariidae; genus Notarius; species Notarius cookei. The sequence goes on from JAOEHH010000002.1 coordinate 44,825,450, forward strand.
CAATCAGACAAACCAATGACTGTGCGTCACTACCAGTGTGGAACAACCTGTGAAGAAGGCAACATGTCGCTGACTATGCCTGACTGGTGGAGCAGTGACTTAAAACTCGCGTGTACTTGACAAGAGTTTATGATGAACGTTACATGACAGAACCACTGGTATCATACGTGATCTTTTGAAATAGCTAGTAATTAAAATCCACTACAGGTACCCTTTAACTTATCTGTAAAGCAGAGATAGTGCTACTATGAAGCAGTCGTAAACACCTTAGGCTCGATCGAATTTTCTTTTAAAATACAGGAACTTTATTTAAATACAAGAATTAATATGACAACACTAAACACAACTGTGGATTTGAAAACATTTATCTATCTATTTTTTCTGTTGGATGCTTTCACTGGGTGTACAGAATATTACTAACTGACGTTAAATTTGTACAAATTACCTGAAAGACAAGAAGAACATATTTTTTTTTTAAAAATGCATTAAGCCATGGTCTTAACAAAAGTGCATTAACACTACTCTAGAGGCCACCATAGATCCTAAGAGCAGAGCTTCATGAACATGGGTGGGAATCCTTCAAATGGTGAACCCACCTCACTGTTAGAGACCTAATGCTAGAAAAAAAGAGAAAAAAAAGATTACTCTTAACTAATACACCTCTAAACTACAAGGGCACACACGGTAGAGTGCATACCTCTGCCAAGCCACATATCAACATCAAAATCAAATCACTTTAACCTAGGATAATACTAAAGCTGTACACCAAATTTCATCACACTCTGTTCACTACCTTTTGAGTAACATTGGGAAAAGACAAGAAAAAAATCCACATACATATTGGGATTTGCATTAAAATGTAATTCATTGTTCCTTGGCCCATGGCTTACCTTTCCTCAAAATTTCATCAGAATCCGTCCACTACTTTTTGAGTTACATTTGGAACAGGCAAACAAACAAACAGAGCTGAAAACATAACCTCCATCCATCCATTATCTGTAACCACTTATCCTGTGCAGGATCGTAGGCAAGCTGGAGCCTATCCCAGCTGACTATGGGCAAGAGGCAGGTCACCAGGTCATCACAGGGCTGACACATAGAGACAAACAATCATTCACATTCACACCTAAGGTCATGTTAGAGCCACCAATTAACCTTACCTGCATGTCTTTGGACTGTGGGGGAAACCAGAGCACCCAGAGGAAACCCACGCAGACACGAGGAGAACATGAAAATTCCACACAGAAAGGGCCCTGTCAACCACTGGGCTCGAACCCAGAACCTTTTTGCTGTGAGGCAATAGTGCTAACCACTACACCACCATGTCGCCCCGAAAACATAACCTCCGCCAACAAAGTTGGCAGAGGTAATGAGCATTCTCTCATTTTGTGTCTGTATGCATTTTGTGCTACACCACATCATGCTTTATAGCTCCCAACCACTCTCACTCACCCACGCTCACTCTCTCACACACACACACACAAAAACCACATAAAATGTATCGCCCCCTAATGTGCAAATTTCAAATGTGTAGAAAGGCCAGGAATGTACATTAGTGATGGGAGTTCCAGCACCTTTGGTTAGATGTGGTTCTAACCTTTGGTTAGAAAGCTTCTCACCAGAGCTTTTTATTTTATTTTATTTTATTTTTTGTTTTTCTTTTTTGTGTTTGTGTAGTTTGATGTTTATTTTTTATTTGAGTGTTTTGTCCACTGATTGTGGTGTCGCTCCAGACCCAGTTTTGGGCGTCGGTTCCCTCCAGGCCTTGGTACACCGTTGGTGATGCCTGTGCTTCTCGCAATGGACTGCAGTGAGCTCGTTGCTCTTTTAACATCGGGTTGTCCAGCACTCTGTGCGGCAGTGCTTTTGTGCTTGGTGCAGTGTTCCGAGCAATGTTGCCTGGTGGCGTCGCGGCGGCTGTGCAGGCAGTTTGGGACATACCAGTGCTCTGCATGGTGGTGCTTCTGTACTTGCTTTGTGGATCCATGGTGCAGTGTTCCGAGTGATGTTGCTCGGCGGCAGCTGTGCAGGTGGTGTGGGACTTATCTTCATGTGCCTTTTGGTGGGACTGTGGTAGCTACACCATTGGAATGACATCCTGACCTCCTTTTGGTGAACTTTTTTTTTCTTTCTTTTTCTCCTTAATTGTAAAGCAACCTTGGGTATGAGAAAGGCACTATATAAATTAAACATATTATTATTATTATTATTATTATTATTATTATAGTTATCATCAGCACAAGTTTCTGACCACAGGTCCACTCGAGTTAATTTTGTACTAATTTATATCTAGCTGGAGATATAGATGAGGTAAACAATCAGGTAACCTCAACAATCATTACAGCAGCAGATGATTCTATATCCAGAAGTACAAACAGGATGAATAGGAAGCTGGTACCATGGTGGACAGAGGAGGACATGGTGGATCAGGCTGTCGGAAATAGAGTGTTCAGACAACTTAAAAGATTCCATAACATGCAACAAATGATTCAGTACAGAAAGGCACAGACAATAGTGAGGAGAACAATATGTCCTGCTAAGAGAGCCAGTTGGAAAACTTTTGTGATAAAACAGCAAGAACACCACCTATGGGAGAGGCATGGAGAATGATAAAGAGGATGTGGGGAGACAGGAAGGAATAGGACTGCCCAGTTATGTCATCTGAGGCAGGAACTGCAATTAATGATAGTGTAAAGCAGAGATCATGGCCAAGGCATTTGCAAAATTCATGGCGCAGGAAATTTGTCAGACGAAGGGAAAAGGTGAAGGGAAATAACACTGACCCAATATCCAGATGTGTGAGATAGAAAGGAAGAAACGGGTGAAATAACTGATAAACCATTTTCATTGGCAGAGATGATTCGATTAAGACCAACCTCTCCAGGGAAAGATCAAGTCTGCAACATTATGCTGAAGCATCTAGGAGAAGGGGCATCACTGAAATTGCTTCAGCTTTATAATAGCGTGGGAGGAGGGAAGATTACCAAGAGCATGAAAGAAGCACTACTGGTCACCTTGCCCCTCCTCCTCTCCACTCCTGCCCAGCCCACTCAAGACTGCTGTCTATCCTGGTTCCCTGTTGGTAGAATGACCTTCCCATTGAGGTCAGAACTGCCGACCCCCGGCTACCTTCAAGCGTAGACTGAAGACTCACCTCTTCAGGCTGTACCTCTCCCCTGCTTCCCTCCCCACTGTGTAACTGCGTTTTCGTCTAGACCAACCCAGGCTGTGTTGTGTCTAGCCTGGGGTTAGCCGTTTTGAGTTCTTTATTTAGTTGTGCTTGATATGGTTTCCTTGGCTGTTTGAGTATTGGTACTTCAACAGCATATGACACTAGGTATTGTTGTCACTTGTTCGGTTGGCACTAGAACTTTCTTGTCTAGAAGTTCAGCACTTCATGTACCTGACTTTTGCACTCGTTTTATGCTGCTCTAGATAAAAGCATCTGCTAAATCCTATGTAATATAATGTAATATAAAGCAGTACTGATTCCAGTAAGAATCACAAGATAATGGAAAGGATGATAACAGATAGATTATCTTGTGTTCTTGAGAAGAAAGGAATGCTGGCAAATTACTACAGTGGTTTTAGGAAAGGAAGAAACACCATGGATTCAGTAACAAGGCTAGAGACTGAAATAAGGAAGGCCCAGACAAATAAAGAGTCAGTAATTGCAGCATTTTTTACTTAGAAAAAGCTTTTGACATGCTGTGGAAGGAAAGTCTGCTTGGAGGGAGAGTTTTTAACTGGATAAAGGATTTTCTAGGGCAATGTAGTGGTGATGTAGTGGTTAGCACTGTCACCTCACAGCAAGAAGGTTCTGGGTTTGAGCCCAATAGCTGACAGGGGGGCCTTTCTGTGTGGAGTTTGCATGTATTCTCCCCGTGTCTGTGTGGGTTTCTTCTGGGTGCTCCGGTTTCCCCCACAGTCCAAAGACATACAAGTTAAGTTAATTGGTGACTCTAAATTGACCGTAGGTGTGAATGTGAGTGTGAATTGTTGTTTGTCTCTATGTGTCAGCCCTGCGATGATCTGGCAACTTGTCCAGGGTGTACCCCGCCTCTTGCCCATTATCAGTTGGGATAGGCTCCAGCTTGCCTGTGGCCCTGTACAGAATAAGCGGTTATGGATAATGGATGGATTTTGAAAACTAGAGACAACTGTGTTTTATGTGTATTTCCAGAAATTAGAGGTAATCAAATTTACTATTGGTGCACTTAATTGTGCTTTGTTTTACCAAGCATGGACAAAATCTCAAAAACAAACAAGTAAGCAAAAAACCTATATACTAATATATAATATATAATATATGCTATAAAATATTTTTTAAATTATTAACCCAGTCATGGTCATTTTGTGATAATTTAACAAGTTGTTGGCAATGCTATCTAAACAGTGTATTGTCTGTTTTACAGCAGGGGGTTATGGGAGCCACAGTATAGTATTGACTGTGTATTGTCATATATATTATGTGTATTGACATAGTATTGACATCTATGGCACTATGATACACTATCTATATCTATATCTATATCTATATCTACAAAGGGGCCCTAGATCAGAAAGGTTTGAGAATTGTTGCCCTTATGAAAAATTTGTTAATTTAATGTCCCATGTCCCTGCTCCAATCTATGTACTGTAGAGAATCAATACTTGTTCATTTTCACAATGTCTGATTGCAGAGACTGCATAACCATGCTAAAGAATAATTGAGGCCTGCAATTCCTCATGTTGCTTCTATAATCTAACTGTAATTATTTTGATGATAGTTTGACTTTGAACCAGTCATTGCACACAACCACACACTCCAATGTGGCCATTCATTTGGTTCCTTTTTTTTTTTAAATGCAAGCGAGGTTGATGAAATTGCAGTATTGGTGTGACTATGATGGTACTCTCATACACCGACTGGAGAGTGTCTATGTTTGCAATCAATAACTTGCAGTTAAAACCAAAAGTAGCACAGAGAGGCTCAGCAGAAATCTATCAGGGGAAGGGAAGGCCACATTTTAACAGGACAAAGTCATTTACAGAGTGATTACTGGCTCATTGCAAAACTGTCTGAAGATGACTCAAAGTTCAGTAAAGTGGGTGCAAGATGTGTAGCAACAATCACATTCCTGTGTGCCATTACAAAATAATTTTGTACTGTAGTGCTTTCTAGTGGCAGGACATGCCACAGACATGGGAACAAAGGTGACAAAAGTGCTCTTTTATTTTTATTTGTTTTATTGAGTGAGTTAGCTGGTGTGAGGAGTGAGGTTAAAAGTGGAGGAGGCGTGTTGAAGGGTCCTGGGGTATGCGGAATGGTAAGCTCTTCTTAGAGGTACAGGGGAGCAGCTTTGCAATTTTCCCAGCTGGGGAGGATGCCATCCAAACTGGTATCTGCTGGCAGAGAAAACAGCCAGTCAGATTTAGTATTTGGGAAGATATACTCACTCAGTGCATGGTGTGCTGCCTTTATATACTCTCCCACTCTCTCCTGGATAGTGAAGATGCATGCTGTCATTAGCGGCTGCCAGCCACACTGTATTAAGCCGCTCCTCCCCTCATATGTGTACTTGGTGCTGTTTCTGCTGGTGGTGCTGAACTGCCACTGCCAAGTTTCAGCATTGGTGGGGCACTTTCCTTTCAGCACCATGGTGGTGGCCCAGCAAGAAGTGCCTGCAGAGAGGGAGAAGACAGCGACAGACCCATTTTTGTTACATTGCCTCTCACCCCCCAGCTCTGAGCTGGCTATTGGAGAAGACTGTGCCCAAAGTGTGTGCCATCAGGTCATCTGCATTGCCACTGTGGGCCCCTGCCTGTTGTTGTACCTGAAATGAGAAGCACTGGAGAGAGAAACCAGCAGATGATTTTCTGGTTGGAGTTTTTTCTTTTACCATTCACTGGAGTGAGGCATGGATGGTGACAAGGGTGAAGTGTCTTCCTGTTAAGTAGTATTTTAGCTCCTCCATGGCCCATTTAATGGAGAGGGCTTGTCATGCCACTGCTGGATATCTCTGTTCTGTAGGTGTCAATTTCTGGCTGATGTAGACTTATGATGTAGGTGCTCATCTCCCTTGAACTCATGCAACAACATGGCTCCTCGGCCAGTCTCCGATGCATCCATGTGTACCAGGAAGGGGTGCTGGAAGTTAGGGTTCCTTAGGATCAGAGAGCAGTTTTGAGGGCCTAGAACACTTCTTCAGTTGGGGGGGGTCCAATGAACTGTCTCAGGATCTTGCTTCCTGATGAGAGCTGAGAGAGAGGTAGATACAGAGAAAAAAATTAGGCATGAAGCACTAGTAGTAGCTGGCCAGCCCCAAGTAGGCATGTACCTGTTTCTTGGTGCGAGGCTGAGGATAGTTGCAGACAGCTTCAGTTTTCTTTTCTTGTGGCTTCAGAAGACCCTGGCCAATGCAATACCCCAGGTACTGTGCTTTGGTCAGCCCCAGATGGAATCTTTTGGGTTTGCTGTCAGGTCCACCTTGCAGAATCCGCCCATCACTTCCCTGAGGTGGTTGAGGTGATCTTGCCAGTTGTTGGAGTGGATGACTACGTTGTCCAGGTAGGCTGTGGTATAGGGGTGATGAGGTCTTAGGACAATGTCCCTCAGCCTTTGGAATGTTGTGGGCACTCCATGGTGCCCTAAGGGAAGTACCCATGCCAGTGTCCAGAGTTAGTGCTGAAGGCCATTTTGGGCCATGCCTCTCTAGACAGGGCTACCTGCTAGTACCCTTTGGTCATGACAAGGGTGTATATAAACTGGGCACTCCATATGCACTCTATGAGGCCATCCACTTGTGGCAGGGAGTAGGTGTCGAACTCTGATACTTTGTTCAGCCTCCAGAAGTTGTTGCGAAGCCAGAGGCTTCCGTCAAGCTTGGGCACAATGATGATGAGGCTGGACTAGGGGTTGGTGGATTCCTCAGTGATGCCCTCCTGTAGCATCTGGGCTACTTCTGCTTCTATGGCTTGACAAAGTGCCTCTGAAATTCAACAGGGCTGTTGTTGGACTGTTCCAGCAGGGTTCTTGATCTCATGCTGTCCCAGGTGGGTCTGCCCAGGCTCTGCAGAAAACACATTCCTGAACTGATCCTCCAATTTTCCCAGCTCTTGCAGTTTGGCAGGTGTCAATTCCTCTCCCTTGTGGACCTGCTCTGGCTTGATTAGCTACTCATTGGAAGGACCTGACTGGCATCGGTTCCATTCAACACTTTAGAAGGTTTATATGGTAAATTTAGGTGGGGATTCTCTTACCTGGCTGCTGCAGGCAATAGTTCACAGGACCTACTCATTCCTGGATGACATGGGTGCCTTGCCAGCAGACAATGAACTTACAACCCGCATTTGGGAAGAACAGGAGCACACAATCGCCAGGCTGAAACTCTTAAGGTTGGGATGGCTGGTTGTAGGCTCACTGCTGCTGCTCTCTCTGGGCTGCCCACATGTGCTCCTGTGTGATGGGGGCCACCTGATCAATCCGCTCTTGCATTTCTTGCATGTAGTCAGCAAGGGAGTGGAAATGGGATAGCTACTCCTCCCAGGCTTCCATGACATTGTCCAATAGGCCCCAGGGCCATCAGCTGAACAAAAGCTCAAAAGGTGGGAACCCTGTAGAGGCATGAGGAGTCTTCCGTATGGTGAAGAGGACATGGGGTGGAGTAGGTCCCAGTTTCACCCTTCTTTGTTGACCACCCTTCTCAACATGCACTTGAGAGTTTGGTTGACTCATTCCACCAGGCCATTGTTCTGAAGGTGGAAGACCAACAGCTTAAGGTGTTTGACCTGCTGTAGCCAATGCAAGTCCGCCATTAGCATGGAGGTGAAGGGGGTGCCCTGGTATGTGAGAAGGTCCTTGAGGATTCCAACCTGGCTGAAGTGGAGCATCAGTTCCCTGATGATGTTCCTGGACATGACTTTGTGGAGAGGGATGGCCTTTGGGTACCAGGTGGCATAGCTGACCATCACCAAGATGTATTCATGGCCCTGAGTGGGCCTGGCCAGAGGCCCTATGAGATCCATGCTCACCCCAATGATGGGAAGGGGGATTAATGGGGCTGGTGCTAGTCTATAGGAGGATATCTACTGGCACTGTGGGCAATGCTGGCAGAAATTGCAGAGCTTGGCCACCATTCCTGGCCAGTGGAACTGGGCCTGGATTTTCTCCAGTATGTTCTGGGGTCTCAGATAACCACCTAGTAAGTGAGAATGGGCCAGATGCATGATGGAGTCTATCTTCATCCTAGGTACAATGAAAAGGTCACAGGCTCGCCCCAGTAATTAAAGTGGTAGTATAGCAGCCCTTTCTTCACCATAAAGTAGGCTGTGGGCAATCCCTGGTTGGGGTGAAGGTTCTCCCATCAACCTGGCCTCAGCAGTGCTTCAGCTGGTCATCTGTCTTTTGCTCTTTCACAAAGTTTCCCTCTCTTGATGCCTGCTGAGACAGAGTAGGGAGGGCTCACCTTCAGTTTTGGCTTCCACAGCTGCTGTCTCTCCTTTGGTCAGGAACATGATCCTAGGGGTGGCTGGAAGGGCACACTGTTGCTGCTGCGACCTTCTGGAGCTCCTCTTCCTTCTGTCTGGTGCACCATGGAGGCAGGAAACCCTGGCCAGCCTCTGCCTACAAGGAGAGGCACAGAGAGATCAGAGATTAGACTAAATATTACAGGCCACTCACTTCTTTGGCTCCATATCTGGACCTCTGTAGTGGGGACCTCTCTCACATCTCTGCGTACACAGGTGATGGCCAAGCTTCAACAGGGTTGGGTGGTTCGAGATAAGGCCAAGGGATGTGCCAGGGTAATAGCACTCCCTGAATCCAACAGTGGGACACCATTCAGCATGAGGATGACAATGGGAGTTGGTTGCTGGAAGGCGGTGTGACATACACACCCCACCAACCAGGACTTGAAGTGCCTAGCTGTAGTGCGGCACTCTAGCTCCATGGGCTTTGGTTCATCCTGAGATGAGGGCTGAGTCAGACTTGTCCCCTGAAGCACATCGAGGTTCAGGCTGTGGTGGCGGCAGGGCTTATGCTAGAACAGGGTCAGCTTTTCTCTCCTTCCCATCTCCAGGGTGGCTAGCGCACACTGCTGGTGTGTGTGCCATCATTAGCGGCTACTAGCTGCACTGCATTAAGCTGTTCCTCCCCTCTTGTGTGTGCTAGGCGCCATTTTCTGCTGGTGGCACTGAAATGCCACTGCTGAGTTTCAGCGTGGGAGGTGGGGCTCTGTCCTTTCAGCACCATGGTAGTGGCACAGTGAGCAGCACCTGCAGAGAGGGAGAAGACAGCTGCTGGTCCACCATCATTACAGTACATATAGACTAATAAGTAGTTTGGTTTTTAATGGTATATTCCTGATTTCCCTGATTGAGTGAGTGTTTGTGCGACTCATCATATCTTATCTTCAACAGTCAGAATTTATAGATGCTTAAATATAAATTGTATAAACAGTTTATACATATTTATAGAAATGAAATTTATCATTTCCATGAAGCATGCTTGACTGGATTCATGATGTTGATCAGGATCATGGTACGAACATAGTGACTCTTGAAACTAGGACATAAAAGAAGCTCTCCCACTATACAGCCAAGTACACTTGCTTTATCAGCAGTGTGTAGAAGGATTCTTGCTTGTCACCAGCCAAGCATTCTCTTGAGTAAGTCAACCAGAGTTTACAGGTGATTTGCTATGCACTGCAATACAAACGGTATGAAATATTTATCTGCTTTTGATAAACTCAGGTGGTCTTGTATTTGAAACCCTCTTGAAAATAGTATACAGTGTAAGTGAAACTCATTTTTAGATTTCTGTAAACACATTTCTATAAGATTTCTGGTACATATACTGACACTATTCTGAGGATCAAGGCATCTTGAGATGCAGTTTACAGTTTGAGAGCTACACTGCTACAGGCACATTTAGAGAAATACTTTTTTTTTAAATATTTATTTTTATTTATGTGTCAATCTTTTCCTGCCAATGTTGTATGAGTGAACTGCCTCCTGAAATACTGAATCCTTTAAAGTATTACATTTTGTTGGCAATAACTTTGGTTATTGACAGTGATTCCTGGTTGGAATAGTGAATGTCTAGGCTGAGAAAAAAAGTTACCATCCATCAGTAATTTGCCATTTTTATTATGAAACCATTTGGGTTGAAACTTATAGCATAAAAGCTTTTTGTGTAGATATAGGCAGAACTCTAGTCCATAATCATGCATTGTCTCTTCCAATCAGCAAGCATAGTGAACAGAAAAGCTGTCATTGTCTTTAGTTAGCTTCTTTGTTCAAATCAAGGTACAAAAGTAAAGTAATTTGTACACTGGATGATGTCTGTATTCTTGTTTTTTGAGTATATCCTCTAAAGGCATTTTGGAAGAAAAAACTTATTGTTAAAAGAATTTGATTATTGAGAAAGTAATCCACACTGTTCATGTCTCACACTCACTATTGTATTTCATGTGTGCCTTCTCAATCACTTCTGATGATAAGGATGAGACAATCATCCATCCATCATCTGTAGCCACTTATCCTCTTCTACAGGGTCGCAGGCAAGTTGGAGCCTATCCCAGCTGACTATGGGCAAGAGGCGGGGTACACCCTGGACAAGTCGCCAGGTCATCGCAAGGCTAACACAGAGAGACAAACAACCATTCACACTCAATTTAGAGCCACCAATTAGCCTAACCTGCATGCGTTTGGACTATAAACCAGAGCACCCAGAGGAAACCCACACAGAGCATGCAAACTCCACGCAGAAAGGCCCTCATTGGCCGCCGGGCTCGAACCCAGGACCTTCTTGCTGTGAGGCGACAGTGCTAACCACTACACCACTCATCTCATCATTCCTCATCTCATTATCTCTAGCCGCTTTATCCTTCTACAGAGTCACAGGCAAGCTGGAGCCTATCGCAGCTGACTATGGACGAAAGGTGGGGTACACCCTGGACAAGTCACCAGGTCATCACAGGGCTGACACATAGACACACAACCATTCACACTCACATTCAC
>JAOEHH010000002.1:45832970-45848242 GCA_025447875.1 Notarius cookei
CACCCGGAGGAAACCCACGCAGACACGGGGAGAACATGCAAACTCCACACAGAAAGGCCCTCGCCGGCCGCTGGGTTTGAACCCGGAACCTTCTTGCTGTGAGGCAACCGTGCTAACCACTACACCACCGTGCCACCTATTTCAAAAGCTGCTGATCTCCTGGGATTTTCATGCATAACAGTCTCTAGAGTTTATACAGAGTGGTGCAAAAAAAAAACATCCACTGAGCAGCGCTTCAGAGAAGTCAGAGGAGAATGATCAGACTGGATTGAACTCAACCACTTTTTACAAATAAGATGAGTAGAAATGCACAACATGTCAGACCTTGAGGCAGATTGGCTACAAAGGCAAACGACCACATCAAATTTCACTTCTGTCAGCCAAGAACAGGAATCTGAGGCTACATCTGGCAGAGGTTCACCAAACAGGTGGGTTTCCCAAAAGCATCGTAGCACAAAGATCATCGTTAAATGGTAGAACGAGCATCACAATTAACACTCTCTCTCCTAGTTAAGATGCTCTTAGCGTTAAGAGGCTTTTGGGAAACCCACCCCAGGACAGTCGTGCATCGGAAAAATGTTGCCTGGTCTTTTTTTTTTTTCCCAATCTTCAACTGCTTGCATCAGACAACAGATATTTCAGATATTTCGGTTCTCACCACTCCAGGTCTGGGATATGGGACGCGTCCTTCATAAGGTCCCCACTGATAATTCGGTCCCTCTTTATGAGCAAAGGGCCCATTGAACACCTCACGAATATCAGCCATGTTATACACACACACAGCATAGCCCTGGAACACGTTGCTGCAGGACAACACACACATAAAGGAACATGTCATAAGGTACTGTGAAGACAAGAAATGAACTCTAATATGTAACGATCATAAAAAAATTACAAATCAGTCAGTTGTAGTCTTGAAATGGTTAATTAAAAGGATAAAACCTTTCCATGTTAAAGTAATTATCATTAGTTTCTACTAAACTTGTTTCTATCAAAAGAGAAACTGTTGTAATCATATCCTGGAGGTACCTGATGGTGCTGAAGATGGCGTAAACTTCTGGATTTTTTTCATCCTTAGTCCTCAGAAGAAACACATCCTCTGTTCACACACAAGTGACACAAACACACACACACATAAATACTTTACATATTCATATCCAGTATATATGAAGATTGATGCATATTTCAGTGTGTGTGTGTGTGTGTGTGTGTAGTGTGGGTTGTTGTTTCTCACCCAGCTGGTCAAAGTGTGTGTCAATGCCGTGAGGCCCAGGAACAGAGCACACCAATCGCGCTTTAATAAACGTACTCCATTTATTCACCAGTACTCTCTTCCCTCCAATGTCATTCTGGAACACAGACATATTTATTATTTATTACCTTTGTGTACAGGAGGTGTTTATGTAAAATTAGGCAGGTCATCTTAAACAAGACAATCAGGATCTTTTAGAATATAATGCAAAATGAATCTTCGGAAATTAGTTGAACTTATAATCCGGTACGTTACAAACTTTGGCAAAAGATTCGGGTTGAAATCTGCAAACTTGTGAATACGTACTACAACAGAAATGGTAAAAAGTTATGCTTACAGGATCCTGAAGGGTCTATTACCTTCTGTATCATCAGTGCACATACACAATAAACACAGCTGATACACAGTTATAGTATATTATATATACAGCAGCACAACGATGCAAAATGGAAGACTATGTAAAAGACAAACTTTTAGATGAACAGAAATGTCTTTCTTTAAAATTCTGACGAAACAGAAATACACGTGTTGGGTACTATTTCGAATTAAAAATAAACTTATTGATTTTGTTATGTTGTTATACTGACAACTTTTCTGTAAAAACTACAGGCAAAAGCTATATTTGCAGATGTGGATGTAACCCTAGATTAAGTTTTATCATTTGATTACCATGTAATTAACATCTCTAGAACTGCTTATTATCATCTGAGAAACATGGCTAAAATTAGCAATATGCTAGCTGGGAAACTAACACATACTTTCAGAACCTTTAGATCAGACAGTTGTAACCTGCTGTAAAGTGCATTTGGTTTACTTGCGATTTCAGTGTGGGCTTTTTTCCCCCTTAATTCTGGCTGTGACCAATAATTATTAAATTATTGTCAGTCATATTATTTATAAATTACTAAACAACAACCTAGATAAGATTATCAAATTCATTCACACTTTATCAGTACATTATCAGTCATATTATTAGTAGAGTATTATCAGACAGATTAATAGCACATTATTATCGGTGACATTATGTGTACATTATTATTGGTCAGATTATTAGTAGATTATTATTGCTCAGATTATTAGCAAATTATTGTCTCAGAATATTAGTACATTATTATCATTCAGATTACTAGTAGATTATTATTGGTCAGATTATTATTAGTCAAATTATTAGTAAATTGGTCAAATTATTTGTACATTATTATTGGTCAAATTATTAGTGAATTATTGTTGGTCAGATTATTAGTAAATTATTATTGGTCAGATTATCAGTACATTATTATCAGTCAGATTATTAGTACATTATTGTCGGTCAGATTATTAGTACATTATTATCAGTCACATTATTACTACAGTATTATCAGTCACAAAATTAGTAGATTACTAAATAACAATAACCTAGACAAGATGCTTAAAATAATTTAGACATTAACCCAATTCTCAAAGCGGGGTTAGTGAAGGATATTGAGGGTGTCTGTGACTTTTTTAATCAGTTATAACAGTAAAAATCACAAACATTATCAAAGTTAGTGTATTTATTATTACGGTGTTATAGTTATTGGCCTGTTAGAGCACTTTGTCAGATCACTTAAATCAAATGGTGTTAATCCAAACCTCAGCAGCGCAAAAACAAGTAGCAAGTAAATAATGTTAACCTTAATGTTTTATTTAATAATAATTTGAATCTAAATGTATTATGCAAGTGGAAAGTTCAGAAATCAACAAAAGTCTATGGCCAAAATATTATTGTACATATTTAAATAATCTGTGCAATGTTTGAAAAGTTGGATTATGTTTATCAAATAAATGTGCAGTGAGAGATCTGAGATCGGAGGAATTTTGGCTGAAAAACTTTGGAGAACTCCTGCTTTAATGGACCTTTGTTATAATGCAGAAGGAACAATGTATCAACACTGTGACTGAAGCCAACTCTGTGTGTGTGTGTGTGTGTGTGTGTGTGTGTGTGTGTCCAAAATGTCAGTTAAAGCTGTGTATTTAGTTATAAACTACTTTCTAATTGCTCCTATGGGAACAAGCTCATCCTATAATATAATATCCTGTTATAATTCAGACCATAACACATAAGAATACTGCAAGACTGTAATGGATTGTCTGCTATGAAGCATAACAACCAGGTGAGTATACTCACACACACTCACACAGACACTATGTGTTTTAAAACATTTGAGGAATGTTGAACAGTGTGTGTATAGAACATGTGCTGATAATCCGATGTCTGTCCAACACTTGCGTGTCTATAATTGATAATAACCATAACTGGGTTTAACTGGCCCTAAAGGAGGATGTTGGTGGGAGCATGTGTGCGTCTGTGTGTATTGGTGCACGTGTGTGTTTGAATCCTGGGGATAGTAAACTGGAGTCGGGCCTGAGGTTCGAGTGACCCTTAACTTTTTCAAGTTGACCTCTAGGTTATAGTCCTAGGAGAGAAAGTCACCTTCCTGCAGAAAATCCATGAGCATAGTTACATCATGTGTGTGTGTGTGTTAGATTTAGAGGTATGCCAAACATTCTGCAGCTGTGTGTACAGGGAAGGAAAAAACATGCCAATTGTTCTGGCATGTTTGTTTCTCTTTGAGTGTGTGTGTATGGAAAAGCCAGTCTCACCGCACACACTCGTCCAATGCGTGTGTGTATTGCTGCCTCTCCCTCTCTCTCCCTAGCCTCGCTGGCTCTTTCAGTGAAAAAGAAGTAAACTTTGTCATCATCTTTATCTGCGCTGTCTGGAATGAGGTGCGCAGCCACGAACCTGGGCTCTGATCACACACACACACACAGAAAGAAAGTTCATAAAAAGAGGACAAAGACAGTCTGATAAATAGTCATATGTAGCCAAGAAACCTTTCTTTCTAACTATGAATAAATCATTCCCTTATCTAGCTGTATCATCTGAACGCTCATAAGAAGATCAGAATTAAACCCAGGATGTGATGTCATGCAGCTGGGGTCTATGTGCATTACCATGTAATATCTTCTGGTCTGTTTCGGTCCTCATCGGAGATCGATGCCCCAAACTCCTCAAAATGACAGAGTCACGTCCCAAGAAATCAGCCGTCAGACCTGTGTACAGCTCCCCACCTGTGAATGGAATCAAAAGAAGTGAAGTGGAAGAGTTTCATATCTGCTGCTGGAATCGAATCTCATCTGGTACATTTGGAGCTGCTTATTGGGCGCTCACTCACTGGGGACTGGCAATGATCAGGTACACTTTTGCAATCTGAGCCACAACACACACACACACACACATTTGCTCATATGGCGAGCGATGACTCCTGTCTACAGCTCATCATTAACTAAACAACAACTGACAACCTCAGATATACACCCTTAACAGACTGAGCCAAAACACACACACACACACATACATCCACATATATATATATACAGTGCATACGCTGTCGATTCCACTGTCTGGAAAATAAACAGCACAGTTATGCATGATATAAGTGATGACGTCCTTCTTGAGTGATTATTTGCATGCTTTCTTCACCTCATCACATGTAAAACACAGTTCAACATCAAGGAATGTCCCAAGGAAACAACATACACAAATAACTCTATGTTTTAACAGTGACCTCAGAATGTAAAATAAAACCACTGAAACTAAACTAAACTAAATTCAAATCTGACTCAATCCTTCCTCAGTTAGAAAATGATGCTATGTTTAATTGTCTTTTGCCACTTGCAGAGATCAAATGGGTTTCAAATGATGTTTGGAGGCTGTGGACTGGGAACCTTATATGTTGCTGGACTCAAAGTGAGTACGGGAACTCTCAGGGGTCCATAAAGCATAGCCAAGGGGTCTGCGATTTTTTTTTTTTAATTCTCAGTGTTGGAACTCATAACCTGTCACTGTCAAATTTATGTCTTCCCCCATTTTCTCCATAATTAATTGGTCTCGGACAATTCCCTCCCATCAGCCATCTCTCCCCTGTCATATGACAGCTACCAACTGGGGAGAATGAAGGTGAACACATGCTTCCTACAAGACATGTAAAGCAAACCAACAGCATCTTTTCAAACTGCTACTTATGCTGCATTACAGGGCGGTGTAACACATTCGGAGAAATGAGCTAATAACCCTCTTCCATATTCTTGAACTTATAGATAGATGTCCACAGTTGGCTAGTGTCACTGGGATTGACAAACGAGAGAGAGAGAGAGAGAGAGAGAGAGAGAGTATAATATTCCTCCCACCCAGACAGCATGGATCTCTTCTACTCCTGGCCACAGATGACTGTTGCATCATCAGGATTCAAACCTGCAAACTTTTCACATTTGTATTTATTATTCAGTTTTTACCATAATTAGCCTGTTTGACTGATCTCTTTAACTCAAGGGATTAAATCCAAAACTCAAAAACAAGCAGTACTATCAATAATGTCAACTCGGACCTAATATGTTCTTTTGGGGTGGCATGGTGGTGTAGTGGTTAGCACTGTCACCTCACAGCAAGAAGGTTCTGGGTTTGAGCCCAGTGGCCAACAGGGGCCTTTCTATGAGGAGTTTGCATGTCCGCCCCATGTCTGCCTGGGTTTCCTCCGGGTGCTCCAGTTTCCCCCACAGTTCAAAGACATGCAGTTAGGTTAACATGGGGCGGTCTTCGGCTGAGGTGCCCTTGAGCAAGGTACCTACCTCCCAGCTACTCCCCGAGTGCTGTAGCATAGCTGCCCACTGCTCTGGGTATGTGTATGTGCTCATTACTCACGTGTGTGTGTGCATGTGTGTGTTCACTGCTTCAGATGGGTTAAATGCAGAGAGGAATATCTCAAGTGTACATGTGATAAATAAAGTTGTTCTTCTTCTTCTTGAAATGTTTCGAGTGAGCATATTTTTTTCTTCTTTTCTCAGAAGAGGGAACTGTGTCCAAATTCTTGTCTGTGCTAACTGCCAACACATTACACATGTAGTAGATAGAGGCTAGGCTGAAAAATGCCAGAGTATTCTGTTAATCAACTGAACCATTGATTCATGATTAGGAGGCATTGATTGAAATGCATTTAGCAAACATTTCAAATACGTTGCTGATAGATTTGAATTAAAAACTGTCACAATGTTAGTAGTGTATCACAATGTGCATAATATGCTGCATATATAAAATTTCTCTTTCTGTTTTCTATCAGCTGTCAGTGCCTTCTTCAATGCCAGCTGTGTGCCTGGAGCTGGTACCATGCCATTCAACAACCTGTGCTCCAAGTGCCAGGGTCAGAGGTCATACATCTCACAGAGGAACTTTTACTGCGAGACATCCCATAATGAACCATTCTACCATAACCAAGGGGCACTCAGGTTTCAAAACACACATGCATATGCACACACACACTACTTGCTATAAAAATAGCTTATTTAGACACAGATACACAAATTGTATACAACTTGCTTTTTTTTTTTTTTTAATTTAATTTTTTTTTTCCCCAGATGCCTGAAGTCTGGAGCAGGAGATGTGGCCTTTGTGGATCATACAGCCCTGGACAGTATAGATGGTTAATGCATGCATATAACATTAATGTTTCAGTAGTCAACAATAGCTATATTGGGATTAGTCTTCTGACATAGACTTCATCATGTAAATTTAGTTGTACGATTTGAACATTACTCATTTTCTGACTTCCTGTCATACTCTTTGTCACTCTTGATCCTAAACTCTGCCTGCTACAGACAGCGTGAAGGATGAATACAGGTTACTGTGTCCAGATGGCACTCGAGCTCCACTGAGCAGTTTCAGAAAGTGCACTTTCGGTCGTGGCCCTGGTGGAGCTGTGGTTACACGTATAAACAATCAAAACCTTGCTCGCAAGTTCCTGTCAGCAATTCAGGTCATGTCTTAACCGTACATGTGTTCATGTCAGTTCTGCTAACATTTTTTGATGATAATTTACCATTCTGTTTATTAGACAGCGTTTGGCTGGAAGGGAAAAGAGAATCATCGTTTCCAGCTTTTTGATTCATCGGCTTATGGTGTTGGTGATTTGCTGTTCAGAGACGTCACTGATAAACTGTCCATATTGCAACAAGGCAAAGACATTACTCAGGTTCTGGGCCTGGACTATGTTGCTTTGCTCAAAGGGTTAAGACATGAAGGTATATTCTATCCCAAACTTTTGTGAATAACAAGGGTTTTTTTTTTTTCAGTAGAGAATATCTATACAAACTAACAAGCCAAGACAGTCCTACACACTGTTTACTGTAGGCTAATAATCAGATAATCAAACCTGATGACTGTTCTCATTTACACATTAATTTTTATTTATGCATTTATTTATTTTTTTATTTTTTATAACAGTGTAGGCTCAAAGGTAGGTCTGTAAAGTATAGACAGGGGGTCTGTGATTTTTTTTTTCTTCTTACAGTTGTGGAATCATAATCCGTCACTCTCAAAGTTATTATATTTATTCTTCAGTTTTTATAGTTATTAGCCTGTTTGACTGGTCACATGAATTGAATGGGTTTTATTCAAACTTCAATAGCTCTATAAATATTATCTTAGCTTGGGCCTGATATGCTCAGTCTATGAAGCCAGTAGGCAAAATATTATTATATATTTTTGAATACTAGGCCTAAAGTTTGAATACTTGGATTATGTTTATTACATAAAATATGTGCTGAGGAGGTCTGTCGAATTTATTAAACTATATATTATAAAAGGGGTCTGTGGCTACAGAAAGTTTGGGAATTCCTGCTTTATAAGAGGTATTATTAATTATTCATTATTAAAGCTGTGAGCTTTAATGAGCTAAATATTCCTGACCCTGTATTTACATATCAGAGGCCTGTTCAGTTAAAGAAATTATGTTTGGGTGAGGCTGTGACATTCAATTAGGAATATTCCTTTTTCCCAATTTTTTCATTGACCATCATAATGACAGTTATGACATGACTTTTTTTGATAAACAACACACACACACACACAAAAAAAAAAAAAAAAAATCCCGAATCTTATTTCAACTCAACTCAACTGTATTGTCATTCTTCAGACATGCGGTTAGGTTAACATGGGGCGGCTGTAGGCTGAGGTGCCCTTGAGCGAGGCACCTAACCCCCAACTGCTCCCCAGGCGCTGTAGCGTGGCTGCCCACTGCTCTGGGTATGTGTGTGTACTCATTGCTTGTGTGTATGTGTGTGTGTGTTCACTGCTTCAGATGGGTTAAATGCAGAGAGGAATTTCACAGGTGTACGTGTGATGAATAAAGTTCTTCTTCTTCTTCTTCTTCTTCTTCTTCTTCCACATACATAGTATAGAGAAGAACAAAATGTCATTTTCTTATGGACCAAGGTACATAGACAATGCAAACAACAAATATTCAAGATAAAACAGTAAGCCTTAAATAGTGCAAGAGCTGGTAAAGAGTTATGCAAACATCACATAATACAACATAACACGACCTAGCCTAACATAACAAAACAGAACCTCACATACATGGCACAAGAAAACACAACATGACATAACGCAACATACCACAACATAACCTAAAATGAATTGCAAGAACAGTGCAGACAAAAGACATTCGTATTTTGCTTGAATGTCAGAGCACACTTAA
This sequence comes from Notarius cookei, assembly GCA_025447875.1. Lineage (NCBI taxonomy): Eukaryota > Metazoa > Chordata > Actinopteri > Siluriformes > Ariidae > Notarius > Notarius cookei. The sequence goes on from JAOEHH010000002.1 coordinate 45,841,776, forward strand.
ATGTAGGTGTTAGTGTGTTAGGAAGTATGGCAACAGTTTGTTTAATTAAAGAAAACCACTGTCTAGAAAGCTCATTCAGCTGCACTGGATCTCCCCGTTTTGGATTGATCTTTAGCGTGGTTAATGTAGACAGGCCTCCTGTTCAGCTTGTGGACAGTGCCATGTCGCTGCTGCTGTCGGACAGCTAATATAAAGTATGTAACTCTTAAATGCAGCCACTTCAATTTTTTTGAAATAAACTTTTTTTAAAGTATTTTGAAACTTTTAATAAATAAGCTTTTAATACAGTATACCAATTTCCTAATACAATAATTAACTCAAACACTCTCTGTTTTTGTTGCCAGCAGCCACAAGACTGCTGCGAATGACCATCACTCCCTTTGCATCTCCACTGTAAATAACAGCGTAAAGCCGTGTGTGTGTGTGTGTGTGTAGGTAGCTCTCTGGAGGACAGTGTGGTGAGATGGTGCTGCATAAGTCATGCTGAACAGGAGAAATGTGAGCGGTGGGCTCTTAGCATAAAGTCTGATCCTCTTGTATGTGTGAGCGCTTCATCTATGACTGACTGCATTGAGAAGATCAAGGTCCAGTAAGATGAACATAACTGTTGAATAACTAAATATATGTAATTGTGTGATTAGCCCAGTTGTTTGGGCACTCCTGAAGTAGATACAGCAATTCATGTTCATGAATCACAGTCATAAACTGCCCTATACTGTATTCTGTTTTTCTTAGCAATGTCTAGATGTGTTGAGACAACATTCTGCACTGTATGAATGAGATCATGCAGTCAGTCAGTCGATGTTTTTTTCTGTCTTCCTATAGAGAGATAAAGTGGATGCTGTGTCCCTGGATGCTACTCATGCCTTTATAGCAGGGAAATGTGGCCTTGTACCTGTAGTGACTGAATATTATGGTAAATAATATCTCATACACAGGATGAAATATTTGTTAATTTTGTCTTTATGTGAATATCTATTCCTGAAAATGTCTCTGTTCGTAAGGGACAAAGTGTGAATTCAGTGGCGGAGAACCTTTAGAGGCTAAAGGTAAACTATGGAACCTTACTGATCTATAATAAAGCAATACACCGATCAGCCATGACATTAAAACCATTGACAGGTGAAGTGAATAACATTGATTATCTCATTACAGTGGCACCTGTCAAGGGGTGGGATACATTAGGCAGCAAGAGAACAGTCAGTTCTTGAAGTTGATGTCTTGGAAGCATCTGAGCAACTCTGACAAGGTCTAAATTGCAATGATGAGATGACTGGGTCTGAGCATCTCCAAACCAGCAGGTCTTGTGGGGTGTTCCCGGTATGCAGTGGTTAGTACCTACCAAAAGTGGTCCACAGAAGGATAACCGGTGAACCAGCGACAGGGTCATGCATGCCCAAGGCTCACTGATGCACTTGGGGAGAGAAGGCTACATGTGATCCAATCCCACAGAAGATCTACTGTTGCACGAATTGCTGAAAAAGTTAGTGGTGGCCATGATAGAAAGGCATCAGAAGACACAGTGGATCACAGCATGCTGTGTAGACCAGGCAGAGAGCCCACACTGACCTCTGTCTACTGCTGAAAGTGTCTACAATGAGCACATGAGCATGAGCAATGGAAAACATCATGTAGACAGCCGGGTGCATGTGCATCTCCTCTCTGTGGAAGAGATGAGACCAGGAAGAAGGCACAACAGGAAGAAGGCAAGCTGGTGGAGGCAATGTGATTCCCTGGAGCAAAATCTTGGGTCCTGGCATATGACATGTTCCACCAACCTAAACATTGTTGCAGACCAAGTACCTGGCATACCCCTTCATGGCAATGGTATTCCCAAATGGCATTGGCCTTTTTCAGCAAGATAATATCCCCTTCTACACTGCAATAATTATTCAGGAATGGTTTGAGGAACACAATGAAGAACTCAAGGTTTGACTTGACCTCCAAATTCCCCAGATCTCAATCCGATCTGTGGGATGTAGTGGACAAACAAGTGAAATCCATGGAGGCTCCACCTCACAACTTACAGGACTTAAAGGATCTGCTGCTAACATCTTGGTGCCAGACATCACAGCACACCTTCAGAGTTCCTGCAGAGTCCATGCCTCAGTAGGTCAGAGCTGCAGTGGTGTTCTGCTACTGTTGTCAAACATTGATGTTTTCTGAGATGCTTTTCTGCTCACCGTGTCTGTAAAGAGTGGTTGAGTTACTGTCAACATTTTTGTCGAATGCTTTCGTGATTTGTTCAGTTTGAAGCTGTAATTCATCCCTTCAAATATGAACCTACTTTTTCTCAGAAAGGCATCGTTCTTTAGGTCTGAAGTGCATCTCCATTCTTCCTAAAGATATTCCCTCAGCTGATGTTTTGATGATTGTGTTGGAGAACACAGTCTAGAATATCGCTACCAAATGTCCCATAGTTGTTTTGTTGGGTAAGTGGGGTTGGATGAAGGCCACAGCACATGATTTGCATCTTCATTGCACCATTGCAAGTGAGCCCTTGTGCCCTGTGCATGGGGGAGGGGTCATCCTAGAAGAGACCACACCCATGAGGATAGAATTGTTTCATTGTGAGGTGAAGATGATCAGTCAGAAGAACTTTGCAGTGACGTTTTCTTTCCACGAGGAATAGTGTATGAAATAAATATAAATAAATGCCCCCCCGAGCATAACAGAACCACCAGACATGAAAGGATATATGCCCTATTCTATAACTGCGGGTCCATTTCAAGTGTTGACTCTGTCATCGTCAACTCTGTTATTATTAAACTGGGCAATCCAAAAAAAGCTAAAGCTAGCTGGCCTTGTGATTCCATAAAATCGGTGAAATTTAGTTCCCTCTGAAATTTGGTCATTGTGATACATGTTTATTTCTGTAATATCTTTAAAAAAAAAAACTAAAACAAAACAGGCTATTCTGTGGCTGGGAAGTTATTTAATTTGAGGGGCTTCCCGAGCAAATAATGTGCATGAAATTGCTCGCTTTGCGCGGTCAAGCAGTCAGAGGAAGTCCGTGTGTGTACATGCGCAGGTTTACCTTTGCCCGTGCACTGACAGTTCCATCATTCTGTCGCTAAACGAACAGCTGATCACACTGAGGTGCTCGCTGACCGCCGATATTTATTAGTTTGGTCCTGCGTTTCCTTTCCTTCACAACATAAAGTCTTTTCTTCTCGCTTACCATTAATGTACTCGGTCTTTCACGTTTCATTTGCACACTCACGTCCTCCGTTTTTCTCTCCTATTTCAAATTTGTATCCCGCAATGCCTTGCGCAAACGGGGAAAGCCCACCACGTCATGCATGATGATGTATTGGGTCATGGTGAAGCAGAAAAAAATAATGGAGAGTTTAGGGCCACATGACCCTAAATTCATTAATTGTTCTATTTAAAAAATAATAATAAAATGTGAAGTCTGTGATTCAAATTCAGTAGCTTTTGGTCCACTAAACAAAAATAATTGGGTGTCGGGGGGGGGAATCCTTTTTATGACCTACACTTGAAAAATCTGAAAGGCAGTCTACCTTTAAGCCATGGTATACCCTTTACAGCAACAAGAACCCTCATATGGTTTTCTTTTCTCAGTCAAAATTGGTAGATTTTTTTTAATATGAATTACAACATTGCAGTGAAATCACTGAGCCTATCAAGATTCACAACTTGTCACTGAGGAAAGGTGCTCTAAGAGTTCTCATATTCTTTTAATGAACAACTTTTGTTTTGGACCTGTAAATTTACCTCTTCTGGAGTCAGAGTCCTCTGGTGGAGGTAAGCCTTTTCCCCTTCATTTGACTCTTTTTCAGACAGTAGAGCCATCTTGTGTCGGAGGGCATTGGCAAGCTCTTCCAGTTTCTGTGAGGGACCAACAAGACCTTCGTTTCCCTCAGCGCTCTGCTTGTACCAAGCTGGATGATAGTATCCTCGGTAAATCCAGGGATTGCGTTTATCATAAACTTCACCCTCTTTCAGCAGACGTTCTTCCAGTTCATCTCTTTTCTTGGTCAGATATCTCAGCTCTGCTTCTTTCTCCTGCTTCTTTTCTTCTGCACCATTGTGGTACCTTTTCTGCTCTTCTTGGCTGTCATAATGGTGCTTGTTTTCATTTAGCTCTTGGGCAATTAGCTCTTCCTCTTCATCCTCGGTCAAATGGCGCTTGGAAGTCTCCAGTAAGTGGTGGAGGTTTGCATCATTTTCATTCTCAAATTTACCTTGCTTGTGAAAGAGCTTCATGTGGTGGTTCTTGTAGCTTGGCTTCCAGAGTCTTTTTTCCCTCTCTTCACTTGCCTCTGACCCCTCATCTGACCCTCTGGTCCATGAGACCCTCTTCTCTTTCTCCTCAACCCCCATTTCTTCATCAGAGGAATCATCATTATATTTGTGATGTTGTTTGTGGTGATATTGTTGAATGGGATTCCAGTATTGCTTAGCACTCTCCTCTTCTTCAAACCTCTTCTCTTGAGAGTTAAGTTCTGAAAAATCTTCATTTGATGGGTCATCATACCGTTTGGAATGGTATTTGTAAGGTTTCCAAATCCGCTTCTCTGTCCCCCCGTCTTCATCATGGTACCTTTTATAAATGTAGCTTGGGAATTCTTCCTGGCTTCGATCATAGTCAGGATCATCCCGCTTTTCCTTACTGGTCATGAAATGCCTTTTTTGCTCGTAAGTTGGAAATTCTTCTTGGCTTCGCTCTTCATCTTGATCCTCACGCTTTTCCTTTGTGGAAAGTAAAATGTGTCTCTTTTGAAGGAATTCCTCTTGGCTCCTCTCGTTATCTAGGTCTTCATGTTTTTCTTTACTTGTTAAAAGATGGTGCCTCTTATAATAATTTGGAAATTCTTCCTGGCTCCGTTCTTCATCCACCTCTTCACGCCTTTCTTCATTTCTCTTGAGAAGTTCATTAATGATTTCTTGTGCCCTGGCATTGGACTCACTTTCTTGTCTTTTCTCATCTTGCTCTGTAGGAAGTATTTCTTCTTCATTCTTTTTCATAAGCAGTGCATGGCTGGAACCTATGTTAAGATGTAAAGATATGAATATGAATAGGGTTTGCAGCATATAGTGATATACTGGCACTAATCTTTCCATGCATACATAACACCAGGATAGATGAAGCTTCCCTTCTAGAGAATACATCATGTTATCATGACATTATAAAGTATGCTACTTGCCTTGCTTTTGAAGAATGTCTTTACATTCTGGCTGCAGAGACGTGCCATCTGGTTTGGATACTACCTGAGCAAGGACCTCAACCAAACACTGGATGATCTTGAATGAAAGAAAGATTTTACATTTTTAATTTTTCAGCAAAGATTTTAAGACCTCAGTGTAAACAAAGACCAAATGTGGTTACCAGGTCTTCTTTTCTGCCATCTTGTCCCAGTGGTGAAGACTTGCTTTCTGTGGGTTTAAAGGACGATATTTAAGTAAATTAGAATTTCTTTTAGAAATTTAAATATTAAATGAGACGGGGTGTTTTCCTTTAATGATAAAATAACATATAGTAGGAGTAAATGTTTGTCAAGTGATGATCATCCATTTCATAACAATAAAGTAGCAGCTGCAGTGAGATCTAAACCTGTCAGAAAATATAGTAATGGCTTTTAATGAGCCTTGGATTTAAGAACCAACAGTCAGTGGTATTGCAAAGAATTTTCCAAGGTTTTTTCTTCACCCTTAGTTCCGTCTTATGCCAAATATAAAAGAGTTTGATACACATCTGTTTGCGTAACTCCTGCTGTGTCGCTGACCGTGGTGCTGAAATGTGTGCCTGCGGTATTACACTTACTGCAGTGAAATTCATTAGTGAAAGAAAAATCAGACAGACTTACCTGCGAAGAGGAACAAAGTCACGACAAAGAGAAACAGAAGCTTCATGATTTAAAAAAAATGTTCTCCAACGTTAACGAAAGCTCGGATCTGAAAAATCAAGAGCCAAAAAGCCGAGCTTTTTCTTGCACCACAGCTCACTGCGAGTGGGCGGAGTCTCCAAGACCTGCGTCACGGCCCGGTGAAGCGCTCCCGGGAGCCGGGTTTATATCTGAAAGTAGGGGTCGGGTGGGTGTGGGGGGGACCCCGCAGATATGTAATATTCATGAGCTCATTCAGTCCTTGAAACAAAGCGAGGTCTTTGGAATAATCAGGAGATGACATATCCCCCCACATGAAACCCCACTCCAAATTTTCCAAAGTTGAACTGGTTGCCATGGAAATATGGAAAAAATAAAAATCAAAGAAATCCCAAAATATCAAAAGCCACAACTCTTCTAGTCACAAAACATAACTGTCAGGTTTCGTGAAAAAATTCCTCATAGGTTTTGTTTTTTTTTTTCACGGTGGTGTAGTGGTTAGCGCTGTCGCCTCACAGCAAGAGGGTCCGGGTTCGAGCCTCCCGTGGCCGGCGAGGGCCTTTCTGTGTGGAGTTTGCATGTTCTCCCCGTGTCCGCATGGGTTTCCTCCAGGTGCTC
>JAOEHH010000002.1:47028471-47039113 GCA_025447875.1 Notarius cookei
CGTCTGCCCTCGGAGGGATGTAAACACAGATGGTGATGCTAGCAGCTCCAAGTCCGGGCAACATAAGACTGTCTTTATGGAGAAATGTCCTGGGTTACACCAGCGGTTGTTGACGTAAATGATGAGTCCCCCACCTTTGCCTTTCCTGCATGCTTTAGTGTCTCTGTCAGCTCTCACAGCAGTGAATCCCCACAGGTCCACGTTAGCATCCGGTACAAGGTTTGTTAGCCAGGTCTCTGTAAAAATAAATAAGCTGCTCTCCTGGTAAATCTGCTGGTTGTTCAGTGCAGATAGCTCATCAACCTTATTTGGCAGAGAGTTCACGTTTCCCATGATAACGGAGGGAATGGATGGTCTATAGCGCTGCCAGTTGTCCGCTAGCCGAGCCTTTAGCTTAGCCTCAGCTTTGCAGCCCCTGGATTTCCTCCTCAGCTCCGCCAGGATGGGGTGTCATATCCTGGTTCATCCCATTGTTGTCGTATCCCCGCTCGTCCCGTTGTTATGAACAAAGTTAGAATTTGATTCCTGCAACACACTCAAAAAAAAGTTGGGACAGAGGCAAAATAAGACTGAAAAGTTTATAGAATATTCAAGTAACACCATTTTGGAAGATTCCACAATCAGCAGGTTAATTGGTAACATGGTTGAAATTATCACGTGATGCGTGACGTCATGCGCAAAGGGTCTATAAAAGGAGCACCAAAGGCTCAATCTTTGCAAGCAAGGATGGGTCATGGCTTACCTCCTAGTACAAAAAAAAAAAGGAGCGAGAGAATTGTTCGTCAATTCAAAAAGAATATATATCTCCATGCAGGATTTTAGGTCTTTCAAAATCTACAGTACATAATATTGTAAAAAGATTCAGGGAATTTGGAGACATCTTAGTGTGTAAAGCGAAAGGTCAGAAACCACTGTTGAATGTGTGTGACCTTTGAGCCCTCAGGTGGCACTGCCTGAGAAACCGTCATGCTAATGTGACAAATATAGCCATTTCTGGAAATAGGGATTGGATACAAAGCTGTGAGTCTGCACACAAACTCTAAACCCTTCAGCTATAAGAAACTCCTCTTTCCTGTTAACTACGATATTTTCAGTCACACTGTGTACTTTTATTTATTTGTTTCATAAATCCATCCATTATCCGTAGCCACTTTATCCTGTTCTACAGGGTCGCAGGCAAGCTGGAGCCTATCCCAGCTGACTATGGGCAAGAGGCGGGATACACCCTGGACAAGTCGCCAGGTCATCACAGGGCTGACACATAGAGACAAACAACCATTCATACTCATGGTCAATGTAGAGCCACCAATTAGCCTAACCTTTGGACTATGGGGGAAACTGGAGCACCCAGAGGAAACCCACGCAGACACAGGGAGAACATACAAACTCAACACAGAAAGGCCCCTGTCAGCCATTGGGCTCGAACCCAGAACCTTCTTGCTGTGAGGCAACAGGGCTAACCACTACACCACTGTGCCGCCTATAAGTAAAAGCAGGTGACTTTAATTTTTGTATTCAAAAATTATTTCACGCAACATAATTTGCATAGAACACTTTTAATGAAGAGTGATTATATTATCAATTGTAACATGAATTGATTTGAAGAAGAAGATTTGAAAAAGAAGCTCTTTAGCCATTATATAAAATACTTATAGGAAAAAAAAAAACACTCAAGATTTAATGGCAAGCATTTTCATGTTCATACTAAAGCTTGGACATTCCCAAAGAGTGAATGGATTTCAGATGTTCAAATAAACATTACTTAGTTCTGAGTGAATATTCGACCTGATATCTAACCTTATTTCATTGATCAGTTGATCATATCTGTGCTGTGTTCCAATAATTGTGCATATTAATTGGGTCAGTGTGCTCATATAGGAATTATGTTTGGCATACATTTTTAAGAAAAGAAGAGCATACAGTATATGGAACATCATCAGTGAAAGAGCATTATAGAACATCAACATGTTCATATGTTACAAACATTTCATAATTTATTCTATTGTTACAGTTCTGTATGAGAACATTTTGGTTTCTTATATGAGAAGTACAAAGGTATTTAGATACTTTATTTTTTCTGAGGTATTCAGCACTTGATTTTGACTGACAGCTGGACACTCCTACTTTATTGATTTGTCTAAATAGGCAGACAATCAATGAACAGATTGAGACTAGTTGATTTGACTCATCAGGGATAGACAGCTTGTTTTGCCCCAAAATTACCTTAACCAAAAAAAGGTCGTGTTGTACTTGCATTTTTCAATTATGTACTAGGTTGAGACCATTGTACGCATTATTCTTATTCAAAGACAAGGTATATAATCTACATGGATGATTCAGTTAAAGGAATTTACAGTAATGGTAATTACATGCTTGAGCTGGAGCCTTGTGGATCTGTCGTTTTCTGAAAACCAGTGGTTACCTTTACTTTCAGGACAACAAGGTTGATGATGAGACAGAAAGAGAGTTAAACAAACCCTTCTCTGTTGCACACTGGGCATGTCTTCATTATTCGCTTCTAAATTTTGAATAAGTCCTGAGAATTGTGTTAACTTTAGTTCTTCTAATTTGCTGTAATTCCACGCGTATTTGTTGTTTAGTAAGTCCTCTGTTTTTGCACCTGTGATTATCAGTGTTTATATGAATTGCTCTTAAACCCAGACTGCAGAGCTATAATCAAATTTCGGCCCTTTTGAATTTTTGATCTCTGTATTGTCTGGTTTTGGTGTGCTTTTCCCTCTTGATCCACCCGTTCTTGTCCAGAAGGGTTTGTACACACTATCTTTCAGTTTGGACCCTTTACTGTTTTTCTTTGCTCTTCTAAAGATGGTTTCCTCCTCGTTTTCTAGGTGTAACCAGCCTGGTTTCTCCTTTAGAAGTTTCTCCCGGCCAGGTCGAATGCTGCGCAAGACCTTTTTGAAGATGCTGGTGGTCAGAGAAAGTCGTCTACAGAACTCCTGAGAGCAGCTGAGTCGTAGTGGATGCTGAGATGCTTCAGCAATCCTTCCTGTACTCTTTGTCTCACCAGATATTTGGCTCTCCAGTTCGGGCAGTTCCAACCAGTTACCCACTAAATCAGCTAAGACATTGTCTCCTAACACTAGTGGCTGCCTGTTTCGGCTTTGATTCATCAGAGAGGACGTCCAGTCACTGGAGTCATCTGTGTCGAATTGAGAAAAATCACTGTCGATAGAGGGCCCTTCCCGTGAAAGTGTGTTCATTAGTCCTTGGAGCTCAGCCATCGTGGCTGAATGGAATGAAGGCTGATGCTCCTCAAAAAGGGATCTTGAGGTTGAAAGGCTTGCAGCATTGTATAAAGGGATGCTGTCTTGAGAATCACAGGAAGAGAAACTGTCATCCTCAGAACTGGAGAAAGAAGCAGAATTGCACAGACTGCCTCTGTGGTGGGTTCCTCTAGGTTCTTGCCTTCTAGGTAGATGGTGTGGACTTTGTTTCTCAAATGGGGAGCTGGTGAGGAATTTCGAGGGTTCCATGTCTAGGTCAGACAGACTCAATTCTCTTGTAAAGATATGGTTTTTTGGCTGTTCTAAAATCCGTGTATCGTTTTCCATGCTTCCTCTTGAGATATGGTCCAGATGATGTGTGAGTGCTGTATCTGAGGTCTTGGGTCTGTGAGGAGAGAGTTGATAAAGTTGACTGGTTTTGCAGGAGATCTGAAGTTGTTCCAGAGCAGTCTGTACCTTAAGGAGTTTCAGCTCCTGCAAAGCTCCCATCATAGAGTTCATTTGAGTCTGGAGACCATCGCCTACCTCCCTCATGGAGATCTGAAAAAGAAAGCTACTTTAATATACAGTAACCATCAGGTTTTCATCAGAGATCATGTTCAATGGGGACCCAACATCTAAGTTTGTGTCATTAAAGTCCTAAAAAATGACATCATTTGGCATCCTCAGACATAAAATGGACCACCTAATATGTCTGAATACATGAGTGGAATTCTGTGGTTGGTGATGATCTACCATTCCATAGTCTCAGATTTCTCCTCAGGGATCTGACTTAGGAGGAGAACAAAAGAGCTGAGTCCCGCCTTTTGGTTTGAACTGGCATTACTCTTAGCTACTTGTAATGTCATGCCAAGAATAAGGAGAAAATTACACCTGGGGGGGAAAGTAGCAAAGCTGTTTTTCACACCTGTCACCTGTCAGCCCTTTGTATCAATCTCTTGCTATTCTGTATTCATCTTTTATATTTTAAGTAATGTTCATTCTTCCATGTCTCTCACACACCTGTTATTCTGTAACTGTATCTCCTAATGGCTAGTGATCAAGGTGAGATTCAAAGTCCCTTCACCATAACGGCATCAAATTGTGTATGTGTGTGTTCAGTCATGGATAATCTTGAAGCTTGTAGCAACAATAAAATAGTTTTAATGTAAAACCTTTTTTGCAGCAATTTGCTTCAGATTCAGTGAGCTATGCATTTTCTTTCTTGAAAGTATGTATATACATTAACAGTGCTGCCTGTAAAAGGTCTTTGCATCTCTAGGATTACAGATCAATAGATGTTATCAGCTTCTGCAGAGGAAGCTGTGCAGTCCCGATACCATAATCTCAGTTAGAGGGCGAAAATGTAAAATTCTTTGAAGAGATTCTTTTAATGCTATGTCATCATCTGAATGAATACACCTACTTAAAAAGCTTACAAAGTTTCGCATTACAAAATCATGATTTTAAAAAACAACATGCTTTTCTAATAGTTTTCAACCAGCACAGAAAACTAAATACTTACGTTTCAAGATGCAACAACAAAATAATGATTCAAAGCACTTGTATACACAATGAGAATTAAGTTAATCTATAAATATGAGTTCAGTAATATCTATGCTTTCTAGCAGTGCTTTGCCATAGTTATGCAACTCATCAGTTCAAAAATAAGCACTATCACCTTACCATACTCCAGTAAGCTCTCTTCCTTTATGCCTCTCTTCCTCTCCCTTTCTCTCCTTCTCTTTCTTTCTAATGTGTATCTGTCTGTTAGCCAATCACGTGACTGTCCAATTCATGCGTCACATTGATTTTTTTTTGGCCCAAGCATAAATGAGAGGGCACAGTGGGGGCTGTAGTTTTAAAGAAGAAATTGCTTTATGAATCAAACCTAATTACTCATAAGGCTGAGACATTTCTAACAGTAAATTGCTCACAATCAGTGGATTTATGTAAGAGGAAGTACATTTATCTTTGTGTGTGTGTGTGTGTGTGTGTGTGTGTGTGTGTGTGTGTGTGTGTGTGTGTGTCCATGGAGACATTCGTCACAGGTCTTCAATTAGGTACATATCTTAAAAGCATTTAAGTGGTAGTCATATCTTCATTTAATCTCTCTATTACAATATCTGTGTGTGGGAAAGAGAATTTCTCATTATTTGCCTCATCTATGCATCACACTTGTCAGAGCTGTGGATTATGATCACATTCATGTGTCTGGGATTAATTGAGATCAAATACCTTATACTAGTTTAGACATGCCACGCATACACATAGCACTGTACAGTAAAAGCAGGCAGTTTGGGTTCCCTTCAATACTGTATATAAACAAATAAAAGCTATCCTTAGCTATTTTATATTTTCCATATTCAAACGAGTGATACCCCACAGTGATCAGGTAGTATAGAATAATAATCTTATTAAATTAGTTTCTGATCTTTAGAATATTTAGAGAAAAATGTCTCTAGTAGAGAAAGTGGTTTAAATGACAGAATTGAGATGTGCGCTTTTTTTTTGCTGTAACTAGCTTTCACATGCATGTTAAAACGTAAATGTGCGTGAAGCCATGTTTTACTTTGGGCAGCTCATTAAATATAAATGTGGACATGTTGTAAAGTGCTTTTAGAGGTCATATGGGGAAACTTGAAGTCATATAAGAAGAGGGTCTGTTGTCAGTTTCGACTAACTCTATGACCTCATAATCGTTTAGACATCAGTAACGTCTGTGACAGAAGTGAGGTGGAGAAAGACGTCTTTGTGTGGAAATGTCAAAAGCGCACAGAGACATCATTCAGACTGGATGAAAATCTTTAAAGCGCCAGTACAATATTCATACTGCTACTGATTAAGAACATTTTTAATCAGGGGCAGTATGAATATTGTAAAAGAACAGATCAGTTGACTGTAGCACTGTGGAAATTTGAGTAAAATCCATTTGTCTGTCTTGGGTTTCTGTAACTGCTGCTATCTCATCACCCTGGCCTCCTGTGCTCTCCTTCAGGATGAGCCCAGACACATTGGAGGATTTGGCATACGTCACCGTAACAACTCACTCATGACGGATGTGGTTGTGTGTAACATCCCTAAGGCAATCTCAGATCTGCTAGTCAGCACCATGCACGCACACCCACGAACACACTGTGGGAGCATGTCTTCTTTTCTCATTTGTCAACAACTGCATGTGACATGAACAGTGAATGCACAGTTCATCAACACAGCATATTTATCATCAGAAAGCCCCTCAGTGGGTCGATAAATCAGAAAACATATTGATTGCTTCTTAATGATCATTATTACACCTCTGAGAAGGATAAGTGCAATTACTTTACTTATAAACAGAGGAATGAAAAGGCAGTATTCATTCACAAGGTGCAGAAACACTGAATAAAAGCAGTAATAAAAAGTGCATGGTAGTATACTCAATGCCCTGATTGTTTAAGTGTGAATGCCATGTTATATTCACAATCAGTGGGTTTTAAAGCTAAGGTTTATGTTTTTTTCCTTTACATGGGAGAGAGGGAGAGAAATTTTTAGCAAACAAGCACAGTCCGTTCCTGCATGTCAAGAATCACAAGTTCTAAAAAATGTTGTGTATGTACACGAAATTTATTGCACCTAAGTGCTATTTTAATTGAGTCAGATGTCTAGTCGTGAGTCTGAGATCTCTTTCTTCTACTTGGCTTCATTCTTGGAGCTGCTCAGAGTTCACAGACTAAGCTAAAACACACTCGTCAGCTCTGCAGACAAATGGTAAAAAGTACAGATAGAAAGCCTTGGTAATGACAGCCTGTGATATGTATATCACAGTTATATTGTGATATACAATATAACTGTTATTGGCAAATTCCAGTAAATACTGGGTGGCAAAGTGGTGCAGTGGTTTGCACTGTTGCCTCACAGCAAGAAGGTCCCGGGTTTGAACCTTATGGCTGACAAGGGGCCTTTCTGTGTAGCGTTAGCTTAATCATTCGTAAATTACAGAAATTTTTTTCACTAACATCCTATGTATACTGTCATCTAGAATATTAGTTTTGGTGTAATTATACACCAATGTATGAATTCTGTAATGCAATGCCAGGCACATCAAAGGCTAAGTCACTTATGTTTAGAGCTGTCATTAGCAGTTATGATCAAGAAAGCCACCCAAAATAACAAGGAACTTTAACATTGTAAATAACAATTCATGCTGAACATAGCCTTACTGGGAAACCACTACTGGACATTCCCTTATTGGCAAATTCCAGTCTATACTGAGTATACCAGTACCTGTAAATTCTAGTACATACTGAACATGGACATATTGGTGGATTCCAGGACATAATGAAGATATACATATCACTGATTTCCAGTACATACTGACCATAGGCATATTGACAAGTTCCAGTAAATACTGGGTGGCAAAGTGGTGCAGTGGTTTGCACTGTTGCCTCACAGCAAGAAGGTCCCGGGTTCGAACCTTACAGCTGACAAGGGGCCTTTCTGTGTAGAGTTTGCATGTTCTCCCCATGTCTGTATGGGTTTCCTCTGGGTGCTCTGGTTTCCCCCACAGTCTAAAGACGTGGTTAGGCTAAGTGGCTACTCTAAATTGTCCATTGATTCGATAATTGGAGAAGGATGGGCTCCGCCAAGTTTAAAAATGCCCTAGATACCCTAATGAAGGACTGTTAAAATGTCATCAGTGGGTGCCCTTACAGCACTTGCTGATTATGGGGGAAAAAAGAACTACATACTGAACATAAATATACTGGCAAATTACTGGCAGTACATATTGAACATAGCAATATAAGTCAATCTCAGTAGGTAGTAAATCTAGCCATATTGGTAAATCTCTTTGTCAAACATACTGAACATAATTAATTCATTCATCTTTGCAATGGATTTTGCAGAGCCTACTCTGCACATGGGATGGCAGTCTACAGGACACTATGCATACACTTTCACACCTATGACTAATTTATCATAGCTAATCCACCTACCAGGAGGTGGTAAATAAATGGCGAACCTGGAGGAAACCCAAATGTACACAAGATTTCAGTAACCCGAGCTCAGGATTGAACCAGGGACCCTGGATCGGTGAGAGGCAAAACTACTACTACTACCACCACTACAACACTGTGCTGAATTTTTGTTTATCACATTATATTTGTAAAAAGGATTTGACAGTCTGATCAGATAGCTGACATAGAACAAGTAAACAAACAGCTAAACTCTAGTATTACGTCATTTCTTTGTGTATGCACTGTTCATTCTCACATTGTTGATATGCTAGAAACTTTTTAAACTCTGGCATCTGGTAGAGGCTTTAAGACTAACTCTGTTTAGGGAAACTCTGGACCACAAAGCCAGCCTTTGTTTCACTCCATCCTACATTCTATGCCCCCCCACAATGAAATCCTCATAACTTTAACAAGTCAGATTGCATACATTTACTTTAGTTTACTTGTTACAGATTGATTTACCCTGAAAAAAAAAGAAATTAACAGAATGATAATTTCTTCAGTACCTACAGTATATCATGTGGCAGAGCTTTCTGGGATATTTAAAGCTAGGGCAGGCAACATTGGAGAAACCAGCAAGAGTATGCTAGATTTTGAGAGTATCCAACCAAAGAAATCCCACCTCCTCCCTTCAGGCTTCAATCCAAAGCTACTCCTCCAAAACACATGAATGCGCACTGCCTGCCTACTGCTGGAGGACAAGTCCATGAGCGAGAGCATTGTGGAGAGGAGTGTAGAGCAGTGTTGTCATATCCAACTACCTCATGTTTCATTCGCATGTAAGAATACACCTATAGTGTTATCATAATGAACGTAATCAATGAACATGGCTATTTTTAGTACTCACAGCTGGAGATTAGCTCACTAGCTTTGGCAGTATGTCTGCAGTATGTCTGCCTAGCCTTGTGGAACACTGTGGTCACGTGCAATGAGGATGGAATGAAATGATTGGATGGGATTTTTACAGTCCTGTGACTGCCATGGATGACCTTTTTTTTTTTCTTTTTATTGTAAGGGTATTTGATTTATTCAGTGCTGTTGTACTGTAAAGCAAATTTCAAGAAATACAACAAAAATGTTTCTAAAATAAATTACCGAACTTAGCTTTAACACTATTTAGAACTACTCTGTTACATGTCTGTAATAACAAATAATTGAATAGGTCTTATGAAAGAAAACAGCAATAATGAATGGTGGACACAGTTACATCAAACTGGTAATTCATATCTACCTGGGACACACAATCAGGAA
This sequence comes from Notarius cookei, assembly GCA_025447875.1. Lineage (NCBI taxonomy): Eukaryota > Metazoa > Chordata > Actinopteri > Siluriformes > Ariidae > Notarius > Notarius cookei. Next base: position 47,037,941 of record JAOEHH010000002.1, read on the forward strand.
AAGGTGAGAGGCAGAACAGGCCAATCAGTAGAAAGATGGTATACAGTGCCTTGCAAAAGTATTCACCCCCCTTGGCTTTTTACCTATTTTGTTACATTACAACCTGTAATTAATTTTTTTTTTAATCTGAATTTTATGTCATGGATCTGCACAAAATAGTCTAAGTTGGTGAAGTGAAATGAGAAAAAAATTAAAAATAAAAAACTGAAAATTGGCGTGTGCATATGTATTCACCACCTTTGCTATGAAGCCCCTAAAAAGTTCTGGTGCAACCAATTACCTTCAGAAGTCACATAATTAGTGAAATAAAGTCCACCTGTGTGCAATCTAAGTGTCACATGGTCTGTCCATGTGTATATATACAGAACACCTTTTCTGAAAGGCCCCAGAGGCTGCAGCACCACTAACCAAACAACACCATGAAGACTAAGGAGCACTCCAAACAAGTCAGGGACAAAGTTGTTGAGAAGTACAAGTCAGGGTTGGGTTATAAAAAGAAATATCCAAATCTTTGATGATCTCCTGGAGCACCATCAAATCCATCATCATCAAATAGAAAGAACATGGTACCACAACAAACCTGCCAAGAGAGGGCCGCTCACCACAACTCATGGACCAGGCAAGGAGGGCATTAATCAGAGAGGCAGCACAGAGACCAAAGGTAATCCTGAAGGAGCTGCAGAGCTCCACAGCAGAGATGGGAGTATCTGTCCATAGGACCACAATAAGCTGTACACTCCACAGAGTGGGGCTTTATGGAAGAGTGGCCAGAAAAAAAGTCATTGCTTAAGAAAAGATGTTTGGAGTTTGCCCAACAGCATGTGGCAGACTCCCCAAAGACATGGAAGGAGATTCTCTGGTCAAATGAGACTAATATTGATCTTTTTGGCCATCATGGGAAACGCCATGTGTGGCGCAAACCCAACACCCTGACAACACCATTCCTACAGTGAAGCACGGTGGTGACAGCATCATGCTGTGGGGATGTTTTTCATCTGCAGGGACAGGAAAGCTGATCAGGACTGAAGGAAATATGGATGGCACTAAATACAGGGCGATTCTGGAGGAAAACCTGTTTGAGTCGGCCAGAGATTTCAGACTGGGATGAAGGTTCATGTTCCAGCAGGACAATGACCCTAAACATACTGCTAAAGCTACACTGGAGTGGTTTAA
>JAOEHH010000002.1:53490294-53501022 GCA_025447875.1 Notarius cookei
CCCAGTTGGCATCTTGTTCTTTTTTTTTTTTTTTTTACTGTAGCCTTCCTTTCCATGTAACTGTACATATGTGGTACGTGTATTATGCATGTCTACTGACACAGTGGCACAGTAAAGAACGTAGAACAATCAATTTATGTGCAATTCACTGTCAACAGCCTGAGTACCACGTTCTCTTTGCCATTCATTTGTCCATTTTTTCATTTGTACATTAGTATGTTTCAGTTGTTGCTGTACATATGTGGCAAGCCAGTCGTTTCCTTTTTCACGAATCCAGTCCTGAGACATTGTCCTCTCCTCAATCCTGTAACAAAATATAAAACCCATTCCATACTTCATTGTACAACAAGACAGCTGGGACATCCCGCTACTGCTCTTAAAGGTTGGCTTACGGCAGTAATTTACCCCAAAGGCAACTAACGGCCTGTTGTGCAAATGCAATTTTTTTTAAAACTCTCCCTAGTTAGCAGTATTTCTCACTTCCATTAGCTTGTGTAGGTGAAATATTCCTTTAACCACCAGTCACAGTTTAAGAGCATTAGACGAGCGACGGATGCACGTCGCGCTTGGATCTGTTTAGCTGCTCCATCATCAGCTACTTTCCCAAAGAGCGGAGTGTGAATACATCATGCAACATTTTTAATTGGAACAGTTCCCAAACGATTTGGAGCTGTGAGGTTTTTTTTTTTTCCCTCCTCCTGTTTCCCCATTGAGCGAAGGGAACATATTTCACGGCTTATAGCATACAGAGCCTGAAAATGGGATTAGCAGGGAGGAAGTGATGGAAAAATGAGAGAAATTGAGTGAGTGACCGAGCAATTGGTTGCTTGAGAATTTGTGCAATCAGCAGCTCATTTTTCTTTCCAACGGTCAGCATGTCGTGAAAGATTGCACTCTGTATTTGTTTGTGTGTCAGTGTGTATAGGTCTGTGTCTTTGGGTGTGTGTGCGTTCATGGCTCAATGCAAGACAAGATTATTATTTCTCCCCCATTCAAGCTTTTAATGTTTCAACAGACAATAATACTTAGCCATGTGATAACTGGCCTATGCACTGTAAGGTTAATGGAGAGACTGTCAGCAGGCAGTCAGCTAGCAGGACTCGCCTAATGGGGTGCTAATCAGTATTAGGGAAAAGGCCTGCTGGGGAACAAAGCAGCTGCTCCCAGCCTGGATAAAGTTACATGGATCTACGTATAGCTCAGAATAACACTAAAATAATAATAGTGTGTAATGTACTTAACCTTAAAGATTTACAAGAAACGGTAAAAGCAACTGAATAAAAATTCCTGCAGTTTTATTCAGTAATTGAAAATCTGAAATATCTGCCAACATGCTTTACTAAACAGGAAGTAACGAGCCATCAACATGAACGCTTAGATCCATTCCTGTCAGTGGTGGAGTGGATGCGATTTCTATATATTTTCCTTCCCAGTCAGATGCAGATGAGTAAGATTCATCATTAGAGTTTAAGGGTTCACATTGTATTAAAACGTACTGATCGGGTCCACCGAAAGGGATCACCACATGGTTGTACCATTAGTGTCAATTGTAGAGATTCTCAATTTACTTAACCGTAAGGCTACAGTGTTTCTTGTAAAGGTTATTAAGAATCACAGATCCATTACAGATCTTCATAATGGTTCACTCTTAAGATTCATTATTCAATGTTGTTTGTTTCTTCAGGGATTCTTCAAGGGCTTTCTGTATAGTGAGAATACTTGGGAGTCTTTCAGATTGGAAACCTTCTTTTCCCAAAGAGTATAAAAGTTCACCATTAAGGTGCAACATTGTGTTCATTGTTAGGATTCACTGTTAGGGTTATCTGTAAGAGTTTACTATTAGAGTTTACCATTAAGGTTTACCCTTTGGGTTAACTGTAAGGGTTCACCATTAGGGTTTACTGTAAGGGTTCACCATTAGGGTTAACCGTAAGGGTTCACCATTAGGGTTAACCGGAAGGGTTCCCCATAAGGGTTGACTGTAAGGGTTCACCATTAGGGTTGACTGTAAGGGTTCCCCATAAGGGTTAACTGTAAGGGTTCACCATTAGGGTTGACTGTAAGGGTTCATCATAAGGGTTAACTGTAAGGGTTCACCATTAGGGTTCACCCTTAAAGTTAACTGTCAAGGTTCACCCTTAGGGTTAACTGTAAGGATTTACGATTAGGGTTCACCCTTATGGTTAACTGTAAGGATTTAAGATTAGGGTTCACCCTTATGGTTAACTGTAAAGGTTTACGATTAGGGTTCACTCTTATGGTTCACTGTAAGGGTTTACCATTAGGGTTAACTGTAAGGATTTGCCATTAGGTTTAACTATAAGGGTTCAACCCTTTGGGTTCATTGTAAGAGTTTGCCATTAGGGTTAACTGTAAGGATTTGCCATTAGGTTTAACTATAAGGGTTCAACCCTTTGGGTTCACCTTTAGGGTTCCCCCTTTGGGTTCACCCTTGGGGTTAACTGTTAGGGTTCACTATTCAGCTTCACTATAAGATTTTACCCTTACGGTTAACTGTCAGGGTTTACCGTTAGGATCCATCCTTAGGGTTAGCTGTAAGGGTTCAGCATTATGATTCAGTGTTGTTCATCATAAGGGTTAACTGTAAGAGTTTACCCTTAGATTTTACTGTAAGGGTTCATCATTAGGGTTCACCCTTAGGGTTAGCTGTAAGGGTGTTCACTATTAGTGTTCACCATTAGGGTTAACTGTAAGGGTTTAACATTAGATTTTATGTATTTGTCACATGTACAATACAGTACAGCAAATTTCATCTCTTCGCATCTCTGTTTCTTTGGACGTTAGAGTGCAACCATGGTACAACACCCCTGGAGCAGATAGGTTTAAGGACTTGCTCAAGGTCTCAACAGTGGCACCTTGATGGCATTAGGGTTGAATGTAAGGGTTTACCATTAGGGTCCATCATTCTTTAAAAAAAAAAAAGTTGACATGCAAGCCTTTTTGCTAATACATCATTAATTTATTTTCTTGACTCTTTCATAGTTCCTATCAAGGAATGATTGAGGACGTATTGAGGACTTTTTTTTTAAGTTCTAAAAGTATATGGGTTCTCCATAAAGGTGCAACATAAGGTTCACCGCTACGGCTCAATTTTTGGGTTTAATGTTAAGATCCCACCAGAAATCTTGGATCCCACTTGTTTCACCATCTGGACTGGTTCCAAGTAAAACTCTTAATTATCCAATGAACCCTTGGTAGTAGTAGTATAGGGTTCAATGTTTTTACCATTAGTGTTAATCATTAGAACTCACTATTGGGGTTCATCGTAAAAGTTCCCTATAGGATTAACCATTAAGGACTGACATGAGGATTCATCATTAGCATTCACTGTAAGAGTTCCCCATTAGGATTGAGCAAAAAGGTTTACCACTAGGATTCACCATTAAGGATCTATGTAACGGTTCACCATTAGGCTTCCCTGTTATGCTTAACTGTAATGTTTCACAGTCAGGGTTCACCATTAGGGGCTCATCATAATTAATTCATAATTAAGGTTCACAGTAAGGGGTCGCCAGTACAGTTCATGAGTAAGCGTTCATCATTCAGTTTCAGTGTAAGGATCGAGTATTTATTGTGGTTTACTATTCAACGCTTAAGAAAAGAAGAGCACGAAACCAAACAGCAGATTGGCCAAACTAATGTCCTGACTTATTGTCTAAGAGTAAGTAATGAGTATTGGGTAATATCCCAGCATGCTCTCTTCTTAACAAGCCCTTCACTCTATCTGTACCCTTTAAACCACATTCAGCAAACACTCCATCGCCGAGTTGTTTAATTTGTAATTAACTGCCGATTGGATCTCATTAATGAAAACGAGGCAGCTGACATTAAGGGAGACGGCCTTAAAAAATTTCTTGATGGTGCCTTTGTACTGAGAACACAGAAAGCGCTGAGGGAGGGGATTCACACCCAGCCTGAAGATTACAGCTTATAGCCACTGGTTGATATGACGCATAATCTCAACGCAATATGTGTAGCAGAAAGAAAATGGGTCTAGTGGTGAAGCAGCGCTTTCAGTTGGATTGATGATAACACCAAACCGTTATCAGTCCTGTTTATATTCCAAGGACAGCAGCACGGTATGTGCAGAGAGACGTTAGCAGTTTAATTATTGATAAAGAACAGCGACAGGCTCTGAAAGGTCCTTCACACACACTGGATATTTCACACAGTGAATATCGGTAATTATTCTATCCACATTCACTGGATATGAGCGATCCCACGCTCTGATCGGCTCCTCTACTACTAGGCTATCAGCTCGTATACCGCGAGTAGAGAAAAACAAAATGGCGGAGCGTGTTGCTGAACCAACTGAGGTTGAAATAAAAACTCTACTCGAAAACAAAACCCTAAAAATTGTTATGAAGTATTTAAAATAAACAGAAATAGCTAAAATATAGGGTCAATATCGCCTGTTCCACACTCCAGCCTAGTCGGTGGCAGTAATGCACCTTTAAGTTGGTTTGCCAACCGGCAAAAAACCAGAAGAAGAAGAAGGAAAACCCTATAAAATACAAAAAAAGCAACAAAATATGAAATAAAAGTATTTGATGGTCAGAACGTATCTTTTTTATTTCAAGAATTATTATTATTATTATCGCATTTTTCACAAATTGCTCCTGTCATTTCACCAGTTTGTTTACATTCAAAGCGGAAATGATTTTGTCGGACGTTTTGTATAAAGTTTTTCTTTTTCGAATTTGCAAAAAAAAAAAATGCTCTGTTTCTCAAAATCCCGTGAATGTGGATAGAATAAAACAGTTATTCCACTCAATCTCATCGTACACGGCTTATAGCCGACTCCACGCTACGCACCTCGTCGGCTATCAGCTCATGTATGACTCGATTTTGTGGAATAACTTAATTACTGTCTTTGTCTGCCTTTTTTTTCGTACAAACTCCTGTTTTTTGTCCCCCAAATGATGTACTGTATAACTTATGGAAATAATTTTCAGGAGCGATTTTTTTTTTAATGATTTATTTTGCAAATTACAAAGCAGGATGGAACTAATGATCCAATCTGGCCTTTTTGAGGAAATTTGAGATTGAGCAGCTGAGTCCCCCTGTTTAAAAAAAAAAAAAAAGTGGAAACTTGATGAAAAGTCCATTATGATCCATTAGTTGACTCACCTGCGCTAAATATCTATAACTCTGTTTTCATGCTGCTGTGGTTTTTAATTTTTTTTCCAGCCTCTTCCCTTTTTCCTGCTCTTTGAATCATCTTTTTGTAAAAGCACTCTGAAATGGATTGGATTGGGCTGAAAAACCCTCATGTAACCCACTCGAATGCGCACTAGTGCACTGAGTAACCATGTCGCGAAATGGCTCGTACAAATACACTCACTCTCTCCTCATCATTCTCCATTTTAGCCTTTTTTTTCCCACTCCCCCAGTCTGTTTGTCCCTGTTTGGCTGTCTCCTTTTGTCGTGCTCTCTGCGGATCTCTGTCTGCTGTGTCTGAGTCTTCCTCCGCACTGTCACTTATTCACTTACTCCAGTTTCGTCCTGTAGTAGCTCTAAGCACAGTAAGACAAGTTACATGCTACGCTGTGGAAAATGTAGCGCATTAGTGGCTGAAAAGAATCCCAGTAGCCAAACCGCGTCAGTCAGCCAGTTGTGATGTTTCTCTGCGGCGTTCGGCTCTCGTCGTCCCCTCGTTAATTAAAGCCTGCTGTTTTGGTAAAATGAGTAAAACGCTCGCTCTCGCTCTACTGGCTAGTTCTCTTTAGGAAGGTTCTCCTCGGTTGTTTAGATGACGTCTGGTCGTTCATCATTTCCAGGGTTAACTTCAGATTCTTTTCCCCTCCTCTGTGCAGAACTAAAGCCGATTCATTTACCTTGATAAATTGGATTCATACCGCGTTCTGATCGCGCGCTTCCCCTCCTCCTCTGCTACCTTCACTTCACCACCTGTGCCTCCCCTGTGTCTCAGCAGGGAGTAAATCTTGCTTTTCATAACTCCCCGATATGAAAATGAGATTTATCGGCATGCCGATGCGCCGAGCAAGCCGAATCAGCTGGCCGAGTGGAGATGGATGGCAGCACTGCTCAGAGAGTTGCATCATTGTTAAACTCTCGGCAGTGTGGCGCGCCGTGGAGCCGGGCGGCCTCGGCTCTGATTTATGACTCCTGCGCCGGCAAATTACTTTTACAGCCTCCTTGATTATTGTTCAGTGTTAAACAGATAACAAACCACACTAAATGTGCTCTAACGCACAGCTGCGCCAGAGGACGAAGCGGACACGGCCGCATGTTGTCTAAAAGGGTCTTCTTCCTTTACGTGACTGGGTGAAAATGCCCAAAGGAGTTCTTGCTCACCAAGTGGTACCAGAAATCCAAGATGAGCGCTTTTTTTTTTTTGCTTACAATGGAGTTGATGTTGATTTATACATAGAATTTTTTTTTTTCCAGTTTAAGAGCTGGAAAGCCAGACATGATAATTCTGGTGATCTCTTTTGTGTTTAAACTGATTATTTTGTATGCATTTGTATTGGAAAGCTGGTAAACCCAAAGTAACACAGCTGTAGGAAAAACCCAAGCTGGGCGAAGTATTTCTGAAAAAAAAAAAACAACATTTTAAAACTTCTTGTGAAAGTTTGTTGAGATAAATTGGACATTTTCTAACAAGAATGCTATTTAACAGTTATTCCACAAAATCAAGTCATACATGAGCTGACAGCGCTATAAGCCATGTACGACCAGATTGAGTGGAATAACTGTTTTATTCTATCTACATTCACTGGATTTGAGAAACAGAGCATTTTTATTTTTTGCAAAATCGATCAATAAAATCTTTATACAAAACATCCAACAAAATAATTTCCGCTTAGGCAGACTTCTTAAAAACCTATCAATGGCTGCAAAAATCGACTTCAGTGTTGTTGTTTTTTGTAGAAAGCGCCGTCTTGCTGTCGTGCCGAGGTATAGAATAGCTTCAGACATTTATTTAGTTCTTCCTTGGACATTTCAGTTCTGTAATTATCAAACTTCTTTAAGTTTTTGAACCAATCTAAAAAAATTCAACAAATTTTAATGCTTAAAGATGAAGAATGTAAACAAACCGGCGAAATGACAGGAGCAATTTGTGAAAAATGCGACGATAATGATAATAATTCTTGAAAAATAAAAAATATACATTCTTACCATCAAATACTTTCATTCCATATTTTGTTGCGTTTTTGTTTTTGATTAGTTTTTATTTCATCCTTGGTTGGTTCAGCAACACAAAACACCATTTTGTTTTTCTCTACTCATGGTATATGAGCTGATAGCTTAGTAGCAGGGTAGCCAATCAGAGCGCCTGACTGCTCATATCCAGTGAATGTGGATAGAATAAAACTAAAGATCCAAATGCGGCGTAAAATGAATGTCTATTTCTAGAGCTCTTTCTTGCTATATGGAGAAAAAAAAATCCAGCTCTTGTCTTGTTCCAAAACCCCTTTCTCCATGCAGTCCACCATTACAAAAACCCTTTAACCTGTCTTCCTGTCTGTAATTGCAAAGTAGCCACTTGTCCCAATTTAGGCTTTCTAATGTACTCTATATCCTTTTTCTTTGGAGGGGTGCAGAGAGGCGAGAGAAACCAGGCAGGACTCATATAATCACCTGAGATGAGTAATTAGGAAAAATGCCCCGTCTCACCAACCCACACACAAAGAGTCCTTTTTGCCTTCAAAGAGCAGGATGATGATGATGATGATGATGATGATGATGACGGCTTTCCTTCTGTACCCTGTGGCCTCATCACGCTACTCAGGCTCAGGCAGAGAAAGCCTTTCTGCGATACATCTGAATCCTCCTCCTCCTCCTCTTCATCATCATCATCACATGACTGTGAATAAGAAGTTTGCTTTTAATGCACCTACTGCAATATCTCTCTGGCTTACTGCACAAACACACACACACACCCTGCCTGTTCAGATAGGATCGTTAGTGAGAAGGAGAGGTGTGTGCTGCATGGTAATGCACTGTACGTGTGCGCTGTAACAACTGGAGCTTCAGTATGGCTTCAGTTCAAGTAATATGAATCAAATGTGAACTTGCAGGGCTCTATATGCACGAGAAGCTCTATGCTGTTGCTTTTCCCCCCCTTGCTTCTAATCTTCCAGTGTTGTTCCTCTCATTTTTTGTTCCATCAGACTGCAGTTGAAAAGAAAAAAAATGAAGCTCTATGAATTCTGCAGCGGAGATCTCAAACATTAGTTATAATAAACGCCGTGTTTAAACGGAACATGTGAATTTTGTGCTTTCAGCGCGGGACAGCAAGCACTGAACACTTTCAAGTGGTTGAAGTCATGAAAATACTGTTGCTAAGCAACTAGGAAATATTGACACCGAGCATACAGTAGCTACTGACTGAGGCTAATGATTTAACTCTTTTATACAAACAATGGAAAGACACTAGAAACACGATCTCCACGTTTCCGTCGGATGGATAAAATGACACCATAATTACTACGTGACTGTAAACTTCACGTCCTTGGGCGCAGACGTATAGTGGGAAAAAATTGTGTTGCCATTTTGGCTTCTGAAGTGTTAGCAATTAATAGGGTTCATATTGTACTGCTTGTGATCACACTAATGGCACTGTGGTCAGTTTCAGGCAAATTAATTATCCAGCGTATCGTGTCGCACTGGGTGGGGACGTCTGGGAGACTATTGGAGGTATTTCAGTGCAGTTATTTCATCACAGTCCTTCCAATCTGTTTTTGTTGCTAGCTGTTGTTAAAGCCAGCCACCATGACCAGGCATTCTCAACTACTCTAAAATGCTAAACAGCATTTTACATACGTAAAGTTTCAACTCGAAAGGTAGTCTCCACCAAGAGCACATGTCTCCACCAAGCCACGTATTCAGATTTGCATCAATATCTCATCAGTTGTTCCTCGGCCCATGGCTCACCTTTCGTCCAAATTTCATCAGGACGCATTTACTACTTTTTGAGTTACGTTGGGAACCACAAACAAATAAATAGAGGTGAAAATAAAACCTCTTCCAACAAACTTGGAGTGCACAGTTGCTAAAAATGGAAAGAGTAAGACCGAAGTCAAGCGGTAGCTCATTAATTCTGATTTATACATGGTATGACTGCATGTCCTCTAGTTCCAATACAGTTTGGGGGAAAATATGTAGAAATCTCTCAACTGAAAAGACCAACTTTCTTTCTTTCTTTCTTTCTTTCTTTCTTTCTTCTGCAGTCATGAGTAAGTTCACTCTAGCTACAGATAATAGCGAGAAGGTATTTATTAAAAGACGTTGTACCACACTGCTGATGAGTTTGGGTTAATTTTCTATCACAGATTCACGTTCTAATATGTTATCTTTCTGAAGTAACGGCTCATCGGTTCATTCACAGGGACTTGTATGGCGGATACTCCAAACAATCGTAATCTAACAGTGAGCAGAATTTAAAAAAACATTATTTAACAAGGAGAAATGTGGCACTGTATGCACTCTGAGAAAATAAATCACATTATGGTACCTTTAGGTGTATAATGGCTTGTCACTGGATCAGTACCCCTTGCTTGGGAATATATATGTACCTTTTTGGTTCTAAAAAGGGACACATGGTTACCTTGAGGTCCAATAATGAGCCCCCGGAGGTACATTAGTGTTGACTGTACCTTGTGGGACAGCAATGGACTCCTACTGTACCCCTATTTATGTAACATTTATGGACGGAGTCTCGGGTGTCAGCTCTTTGTAACATTCAGTACATTTCCATTATGTGAGAGCCTTCAGGACAGAGGTGTTTGCACTTTCTGGTTTCTTGGTAACATGAAAATCTGCATTTGTTTTTTTACTTTTATGAAGAGATAAAAAGAGGGTGTGGCACAGTGGAGCAGTAGTTAGCACCGTCACCTCACAGCAAGAAGGTTCTACGTTCAAACCTCATGCCTGATGGAGGCCTTTCTGTGTAGAGTTTGCATGTTCTCATATTTGCGTGGGTTTCATCCTGGTGCTCTAGTTTCCTTCAGCAGTTTGAAGACATGCGGATTAGGTAAAATATCCACCAGTGGGTTTGCACAAGACAGTGCATAATTAGTGCCAGTCCCAAGCCTGGATAGATTGGGGAGGGTTGTGTCAGGAAGGGCATCTGGGGTAAAACCTATGCCAAAACAAATATGCGGAACAGATCCACTGTGGCGACCCCAAATGTACGGGAGCAGCCAAAAGAAGAAGAAGAAGAAGAAAGAGATAAAAGGAGAGGCTGGTGAAAGAAGAACTGTTTGTAGGTGCTCTAATATATGTAAGTGATAACAGAAACATCAAATGTAACTATAAATGGTTAAAAAGTACAGCATTTAAAAAGTAATTCATTAATAAATAAAAAATTTTAATCACCGTGATATTATAGGAATAACATTCTTGAGACTGTGCTGTTATGCAAACATACAGTATTTACACCACTCCCGGCATGGATTATTTTCCTGTAACAGCACAACCTGATGTGTGTTATTCCTTCACTGACATAAGGTTTAATATCCAAAACAAAAAAAGATTTATCAGCTACTGATTAACTAATGTCGTATTGCACAACTTGGCTGTCTTAACCCAGATCGTCATCATCATCATCATCATCATCATGGGCTTAACTATTAAGTATAACTATAACTATTAAAACCTTTCAATTTCATAAAATTGGTGAAATTTAGTTCCGTCTGAAATGTGGTCATTGTGATATATGTTTATTTCTGTAATATCTCA
>JAOEHH010000002.1:53836716-53846719 GCA_025447875.1 Notarius cookei
GGCTCCAGCTTGCCTGCGACCCTGTAGAACAGGATAAAGCGGCTAGAGATGATGAGATGAGATGAGATGAGATGAGACTTTGCTTTGGAAGTAAATTATTGCAGTGGATTGAATGGAATGAATTACTCAGAAATGACTCAATGGAGAAGGATATTTCTGAGTTACTGTTGCACAGTGATATCCAATCATACATATTCGCGCCAGAATATAGAGAAGAAGAACTGCACCATATACTGAAACATAAGCAACATAGCATTGGTTTATTTCCATAATGGGATCATTATATTGTTTTTTTTTTTGCCAGAATAGTGCAAATATACTGGAGCTTTGTGATGTTTTAAAGCTATCGTGCATTTATGAACCTCATTAACTTTTATACCTTGATAGATAACTAATAATTATAGATAACATCAAATCTATTTACTTGTTGATTGTTAACTCTGATGGTTTACTCTTCCTTCAAGATGATTTAACACAATTTATTGAGCTCGTACCTGTGACAAAGTGTGCATTTTAACTATTGCTATTATTTTGGTTCAGTAACCCATGAATTACTGTCTTTATTTAACTACATGGTTAGATTTTCTTACTGAGCAAATCAGGATCAAGAAATACCTTTCTTGGGAATGTACTTTCCTGAGTGATCTTTGACCTTGATAGTATATTTACACTTGTAGGTGATACGTGCACAAACGCACGCTCCTTTCTGTTAACACACCTTTCATGTGCACTGCTTGAACAGAGCTCTAAACCACATGACTCGTGGGATCTTGTGCCAGCTGTATATTTATCTAGCCCAGTATCATATCTGAAGACTCTGATTAAATGGTGCCGCACGAGCATAGTAGGGCATGCACATTTAATCGCATTGAAATCGTGATTACATTTTTGTCTTCCAGTAATATTTAGATATGCTGAACAGCAGAATTACTGATCTTACACAAAAGTCACACGTGCACTTGAATGGGAATGGATTCACAAGTGAAATTTTAGACACGGTTTTCACGTGTCGTGCATGTTTTTGGTTAAATGTACACGTATAGTATGTGTTCTTAGAGTCAATGTTGAAAACATTTTTAAAAAGTAGTTTAAGAGTTACAAACACCGCAATAATGGAATCACTGTTTAGTCTATAGTGCGTGGTTGAAACGGTGTTGGAATTAATCACAATTAAGTAAAAGCAGTTCCCGTTAAACTGTCTTATAATCCTCTTGAATGATAATCCCGCAAGATATATATATATATATATTTTTTTTTAACAATTCATTTGTTGGCGTCTAGACCATCCAGAGAGGGCCAGCTGTTGCGATCTGCAACATGTAACCAAGCCAATAGATCAGATTTTTTTTTTTCCAAGGGATGAGTAATTATAATTACAAATACCACCAGGACTCCCTGGGCTGACTATGTTGATTCAGTGCCACTTTGCATGTTCTATAAGACTGGGGACGGAGCCACAGTGGGTATTTATAGCCTCCTGTCGTCATCACAGCGCCTGCTGAGATTGGAGTCAGACTGCGTTTTTCGCACCTGTTTCACAGCTTGTTCTCAGTCTTTGTGATTACCGGACCGGACACGGTTGATCTGGACGTGACTGTTCTGTAGTGAGCTTTAACATAATAATCAAACACTCCAGAAAAGTCTAAGCTCAGCACGTGCTCATCTGATTTTTTTTTGGGGGGGGTGTGTAATACCTGAGTGGCATTCACTACACTAATTATAGACAAAGCTTAGTGGCACACAAGGAGTGTACCCTCCATGGGAAAGGTCACTCGGACGACACAGGTGACATCATGTAAAATTCATGGGCTGCTTGTATCACTCAGTGAGTCCCTCTCACTGAGGACACGATCATGTTCCTGCAAAAATTGCATGTCACAAAAAGCTATTAGCTAATTCCTCAAAAATGCTAATATTATTTACGGATGGTTTACTGCGTGTGAGTTCGTCTCGTCTCCTTCTGTCATAAATGCATAAAGCGTTAATGCTTTAATGCCTTCAGTTAAATGACTGCGACAGAAGACGCCATTAGCAGCCAGATGGTTGGTGCTGTGGATCACTTTAGAGAGAGAGAGAAAGAACGGTTCACACAGTTCTGTCCTCCATTTAGAATTTAGGGCTGAGAATCTTTAGGAACCTTGTGATTTGATTTAATTTTGATTCCTGATGCCCTGATCTCTACTAATTATTTATGCAACTGAATGGATCTGAGTTTTTTCATGTCTTGGATCACATTATGATTTCTTAGCAAAACTACTCCTGTCATTTAGTCATTATTTATTTTCAATCTTTTTTTTTTATGAATTAAAAAAGCTTGCGATACATTCGATTTCAAATGTATTCATTCATCTTCTATACCACTTTCCGATTGAGAGTTGTGGATGAGCTGGAGCCAATGCCAGCTGACTTTGGGTGAGAAGCAGGGTTGGAGTTCACCCTGGACACCCAGTCTATCACAGGCCTAACACACCGAGACAGACAGCTGTTCACACTCACATTCACCCCATGGGTAATTTAGAGTATCCAGATGACCTAATCCACATGTCTTTGGACTGTAGGAGGAAACCGGAGCACCTGGAGGAAACCCACATAGGCATAAGGAGAACATGCAAACTCCACACAGAAAGGCCCCAGTCGGCCACGAGTTTCGAACCCAGAACCTTCTTGCTGTGAGGGGATAGTGCTAACCACTGCACCACAATGCCGCCCATTGATTTTATTATTCATTAAATAAAAAAATTATATAATGAATCGTTATTTAAATGAACAAATGTTTTAAATCATGGGGAACCTAATGGTTAGAGAAGCAGCTTTGGGACCAATAGGTTGCGAGTTCAATTCCCTGAACCAGCAGGAATGGCTGAAGTCCCCTTGAGCAAAGCACTTAACCCCAGGCTGCTCTGGGTATGTCGTATGTCGCTCTGGATAAGAGTGTCTGCGAAATGCCTGTAATGTAAATAAAAATCCAATTCTGCTTTTAAAGGAATTTGACTCGCTCTATCGTGTTTATTTTAAATCAGAAATATTTGGGCCTGTTGACGTTTTTTATTCAACAGAAACCCTTGAGCTTATATGAAAGTGCACTGATGCAGACTCATTCAGACCTGTTCATTATTTTTCCCCTCGTTTCCGAATCCTGTCATTTTCTGAGCAGTCACGACACAGCCTCCGCAGTGTGCAGACTTGTAAGAGAGAAAGAGAGAGAGACTCGGTGTATATGTCTGGGTGTTGTCTAAGTGTGTAAGTGTAAGCCAGCAGTCACGTTCTTATACATCATCGACCGGCAGTCATTTCATTGACACGCTCTTTGTTTGCAAATAAGCCTGCCTCTCTCTCTTTCTCTGGGTCTCTCTCTCTCTCTCTGAGCCCACGCTGCATATTTCCTGAGCTGCCTTTGCTCAGTGCAGCAGTCCTAACGTCACACTCCGGGGTTCCCAACGTCACACTCTGTCATTATCATGACTGCGCAGCACGTTCTCTGCTTTCAGCCTCCATCTCGGCTGCTTATCAAAAGGGCTCTGTGTCAAACAATAGCGCTCGCTTTTCTGAAAGGCAAAGCTGCCTGTTCATTCACAACCCTCCCTGTTCTCAATAGTGTACATTATGTGTTCCATGCAGACTTAGAAAATATGCGAATGCTAATTCACTGTAGTGCTCTGATCGCTGCACCAGCCATTTTGAAATTTCTTTATGCGATAGGGGGCAATTTGCCGTTCCCATGATTCTGTATAGCCTGACTATGTTACACAAGGATGACACTTGGCACAGTCCTCTCTCTTTTTCTCTCTCTCTCTCTTTCTCTCGCTCTTGCTCTGTCTCGCTCTTCTTTTTTTTTTTCCCCCTCATCTTGGTCCTTCTCTCTCCCAGCAGGACCTTCATTCAGTCCAGCTTATCATTTGTTCTTCAGTTTGAATTAAGGCTTATGCAGCTGTAGCTGATTGGTCCATGATGGAAGCCCATCCCCCCTTTCCTCCCTCTCACCCTGCGTTTGCCCCTCCCCCACCTTTGAATAAATGAATAAATAAATAAAATAGGTTTCGCTTCAGCTGCCGCTGTCACTCTCAGATCTCTCGGCTGGAGGCGTTTTTCGCTGCTGCCTCGTCGTCTGTTTGTGACGTGTCACTGCTCTGACCTGAAATGGAAAGCTCTGAAAATGCACAGAGCCAAAAGAAAAATTGCGTCTTTGTGCACGCTGCCTTGAAAAGGAAAAAAGCCTGCAGGCTTATGTTGTGTCATTCATGAGCGCACAATACTCATCTGAAATAACGATTTATACATTTACCTCAATACTTAATATAATACTTATGATATAATACTGTAATATAATATAGTAATTATATACTAATATTTATATTGTAATTATAAAATAATAATAATAATAATAATAATAATTCAGTCACCCAATTCACGATTCAATTTGATTCATGATATTGGGTTCAGGATTCAATTTTTCAGTGATATGTTTGAAAAAATATTAAATGAAGAAATTTTTATTACAAAAAAATGCAACCTTTATTTTCCTATTCTTTATCAACTTAAAAAATTCCTTTTCTTAAATTTAAATAAAAACATTTGTTTCATTTTCTTAATAACCAACAATAATTATTTAACCACATTTGTAAAGGTTGGATTAAAATATAGGGCGACACGGTGGTGTAGTGGTTAGCACTGTTGTCTCACAGCAAGAAGTTCGAGCCTCGCGGCCGACAAGGGCGTTTCTCTGTGGAGTTTACATGTTCTCTCTGCGTCTGCGTGGGTTTCCTCCGGGTGCTCCGGTTTCCCCCACAATCCAAAGACATGAAGGTTAGGGTAATTGGTGGCTCTAAATTGACTGTAGGTGTGAGTGTGAATGGTTGATTGTCTCTATGTGTCAGCCCTGTGATGACCTGGCGACTTGTCCAGGGTGTGCCCTGCCTCTCGCCCATAGTCAGCTGGGATAGGCTCCAGCTTGCCTGTGACCCTGTAGGACAGGATAAGCAGCTACAGATAATCGATGGATGGATGGATGGATGGATGGATGGAACATCCAAAAAAAAAAAGATTCTTCTACAAGTTTAACATACGGTTTAGGTTAACAATTTCCTTAGAAAACTTCCATCAAGGCATATGTGTTCCTCCTAGTGTTAGATTATTTTTTTGGCTCTATTAGGAATTCTTGTACAGTGCTTCTAATGAAAAAAGCTGTCATCGGAAAATCTAAAAAACTCTGATGTGGTGTATGTGTGTGCAAAGGGAATATGTACATTAATGGAATACACGCGTATACACTGACATTTGGATTATTTGCAATGTGTCCACAAGTGTGGTATTCAAGTCAAGGCACCCAGTCTTTTTTTTTTTTTTTTATTAATATATATTTACACACACACACCAAGAATGTCTGTCTGTTCAACAGTCTGGTTTGTTTATGACAGATGTGAACAGAACATATTCAATCTGGGTTTAATATCATGAAGTTTAGTGTTCTTGCAATTTAAGATAAACATGTAAATGAATGAAAACAAAGACAGAGTGAGTTCGTGTTGAAAGTTTGTACTCTTGGGAAGCAATTTCAGAGATGCTTCCTGGCTCTGCTTTTGTTTAGCCTCTTGTACAAAATACAAAAGTACAAAAATTGTCAGGTATTTGGATGTCTGTAGTCTGGAATTACTCAGAAGGGGTTTTGTGTAATATTGTTTGAATAACCATCATGTGTTTCTGGAAACTTGATAGAACAAAGGAATGAAAATTCATCCCAAAAAAACCTGAGTGCCCTGGTAGCACAGCAAAAGAAAGAATGGCAGAAATGACATGAATTGATAATGACAGAATGTACAGGGAACATCACAAGAGCAAAAGTAAGGCAGAAATCTTTCTTTGTAAAAATACTTTTCATTCTCGTAAATCACAGCAGAGTGAGCCCTCTGCTTAATCACTTCTAAGCTACAACACAATTTTTTCTCAACTTCTTACTTTGCCTTTTGGATAAGATAGTCTCCTTGATCCCAATGATCCTAGGATAGTCTCCCTAACCAGGATAAAGTGGTTATTAAAGAATGAATTATTGTGTTTTGTGTAAACCAGTAGAGTTCTCATTTCTTATCTTTACCTAAAAAACATTTTATTGCTGTTTGCAAGTCTTTTATAGCTAAATGATGTGTACTGATTTAGATGACCATCCAAGACAAACCAGTCAAAGATTTTGTCATAGTTCTCTGATTTCTACCATCTCCATCTCCTCCGACTTGCTTCATTACATTTACAGTAGAGGATGCTACTGAATCTAACTCGCTTCTCAAACGATAACACAATCAAGACTGGAGTAGGGTTGTACATCAGAGGCTTGGCCAAAAGTCAAGGCAAGTGAATCCTCTGACTTAGTCCCACCTGGAGTGATTCTAAGTCCCGCCGTCAAACTGCCAGGCTCGCTGGCTTAATCTCAACTCATTGCAAGAGCTGGGATATTTATACTTGAAATTATAGCCTGCCATATGGACACACAGAGCGAAGGCGGTTTCTGTAGTATTTTGGTGAGCCACAGATAAGGTTTCAGAGAGACTAGATGGTGAGTAGAATGCTGCCTTGTAGTAGACTACAACAGGCACTATAAAAATCTTGTGATGCCGTTTAGCTTAGCCAATACCCTATTAATGTTCCAGTCCTTCTTTAATGCAGTCTTCTGTCACTAGACCTGGAGGACCAGATACACTGACTGGAGTTGGCGTGCCATCCTTTCACAATAGTCACAGATCACTGAACAGTAGAGTAGCTCCAGACAGTCCAGTGTGTTTCTCTTCACCAAGCCAGATGAGCCATGTTTTTTATTCATTCCAGGATGTTAAAAAAAAAACAATGCTGATGCAGACCTCTGTCATTGAGTAAGCACTTCAGACAAAATACAAGCCTTCTACCCAAGTGTATGCTCACTCAAATTCCATGGTATGCTGATCAAGAAGTCATTGCAGCTGGTATCAGACTTTTCAGCAATGTTCCAAAAAGCTGCTAGGCATCATAGTGACACCCAAAAGTTGTTAATATTAATGTGGTAATGGCTCATTCTTCATAACAATGTATATAAGCATGTCTGTCTGTCACCATCTTCATAGTTGAGGGTCAGCAATCCAGGACACTATCAACTAGCTTCCCTGAATTCTCTTGGGTGATTATAGCACACCAGAGGGACCCAAACCCTCATCTGGTGGTGGGTACACATACACATGCATGGGCAATTTAGAGTAGCCAATCGACCTAATCCACATGTCTTTGGACTGTTGGATGAAACTGGAGCACCTGGAGGGAACCCATGCAGATACAGGGAGAACATGCAAAAATCCACACAGAAAGGCCCCTGTCAGCTACTGGGCTCAAACCCAGAACCTTCTTGCTGTGAGGTGACAGTGCTAACCACTACACCACCGTGTCGCCTCATGAATTAGTGTACAAGCATGATGAGTCTCTTACAAACTCTTACGTCTATTTTCCCCCATCAACATGCTATTGTTTTACGGTGATTTTTAAAATGTAATAATATTACTCTGCGAAGAATCTAACAACAACAACTTGATCAATAAAGGTACAAGGAACATAGGAAGCCTTTACTTGAGCAATATCTGACAAGTCTATATGACTATTTTTTCTCTAAACTCTCAAAAGCTCAATTACGTCCGATGTCGTGGTATATAATCGTGACTTAGGCCAAGTTGAAAAGAATTTATAGCCTGAGTGAAGTAACAAACCACAGTCGAGACAAACTACACACAGGTGTAAACAATGTTCAGGGGCGTGGCCAGTGCAGAGCTTTGGAAAAACAGGAAAAAACCCAAACAGGAAGTTTGATGACAAAAAAACCCCATGCAAATCTTTCAATTTACAGAAGTCACACATCATTCCTATTCAACAGTGCTAAATAAGTGTTTATTAGCCACAGTTAACTTTAATACAAAAGCATTTTGCCTGCTTTTTTACCTTCACCACGTTTGTTAAAGAAAGTTATGTTTTCGCCTCCATTTGTTTGTTTGTTTGTTTGTTCCCAATGTAACTCAAAAAGTAGTGAACTGATTTCCATGAAATTTGGTGGAAAGGTGAGCCATGGGCCAAGAAACAATTGCTTAGATTTTGATCCAAATCCGGATATGTATGTGGATCCAGGATCCAGATATGTATGCCGATCCTGAATTTTTTTTTACTCTTCTGAACGTAACTCAAAAAGTAGTGAACAGATTTCAATAAAATTTGGTGGAAAGGTGAGCCATGGGCCAAGGAACAATTGCTTAGATTTTGATCCAAATCCGGATATGTATGCAGATCCTGAATTTTTTTTTCTCTTCTGAACGTAACTCAAAAAGTAGTGAATGGATTTGGATGAAATTTGGAGGAAAGGTGAGTCATGAGCCAAGGAACAATTGATTAGATTTTGATGCAAATCCGTACATGTGGCTTGGCAGAGGTACGCACTCTACTGAGTGCCTTCTAGTTGAATGCATTACTTGATTTCATGAAAATGTCATTCATTGCTTGTCCTCGTACATAACACAAAACGATGCACTAGGGCATTTTGCTTTCTTGCTTAATTGACTTTAATTTTGTATGCATTTCAACTACACAGTCTTCTGGTAAAAATATTGGTCTTACAAGGAATTTTTCTGCTCTGATGAGCACTTAAATTTAAAAACTGCAGAGTTCTGCCAGAGGTCTTCAATAATTTATTGGCTGTTGGAGGAGGCCAGTGGAAGAAGGGAGTGACAGTGTACAAGTCATGCTAATTTATTCTGAAGCTGTGCGCTATGCCAGCATTAGTTACTCTGTTTTAGGAAAAAACTGTACTCAGAAAACCTCACAGACATTAAACATGTATATTAATTAGTAGATGTAGTAGTTTTGTTGATGGGCATTGACTCACGTTACATTTTGATGTAATATAAAAGGAAGTTTTGGTCATTGTTAGTAGTGTTATAACTGCCTGTTCACTCGGTACTGTTTGAACTGAAAAGCGAACAACTGTATCATGCCATGCATTCATAAAATGTCAACTTATCTTTTCACTTCTGCATCTGTACGATTGGGTTACTTCTCAGCTTTCGACAACCTCTGCTCACTTGCCGACCATTTCCACCTGGCTAACTGTAGCTTGTATGTAAAGTAGAAATTTGAACATCTAGTTAAATTAAAAGAAAAACTAAAATGACAGTATGTTATCTATCAATGAGAACAGTATTGTGTTAAATATAGGGGTGGATTATATTAATCTGATACTATGGATTGTTACAGAACCCGATATATTTGGCTCAAATCCTGGATCTCTATGAGATTAGCTTTGTCAAGTCTTTTTTTCCACTGTCTCATCCTCAGACACATTCTTATATATTCCAGTGACACGTGATGATTTACACACCACACAATTTCTCTTCATATCTTTATGTTAGCAAGCCTTTCAAAACTTGGCTTTGTTTCAGTGAGGATATCAGCTTCAGACCATTAACAGGCATTGGCTGAAACTAGGAGTTCTGATATTATCCTGTCAGAAATGAAAAACATGGGTAAATAAATGTAGTGATGTATCAGATAATTGAATTTAAATGCCAGATTTTTAAACAGAAGTCAGAAAAGGAGAGAAGAGAATTGACCACCTTGGGATTTTTGTTCCCAGCCAAGGCTCAGGTTGGCAAGTTTCGATCTGAACCCCTCCTATTCCCCTGGCTCCTCTTTCATCCTACACACTTACAGAGAGAGAGAGCGCACAAATGAACACAATCTGCTCTTTGTAATGTGCTTATGAATCCTTCAGACTTACTCGTGTGTGTGTGTCAGGTGTTGTATGGTGCCTTGAAAAATTCTACAAACTGAGACACAAGATTCTACATTTAGAACTAGAAGGAACTCAGTAGAGAGTAGAGTGCATACCTCCGCCAAGCCACATATTATCAATGTCAAAATCAAATCATTTTAACCTAGGATAATACTAAAGCTGTACACCAAATTTCATCCAAATCCGTTCACTACTTTTTGAGTTACGTTGGGAACAGAC
>JAOEHH010000002.1:53899298-53909374 GCA_025447875.1 Notarius cookei
AAATATCCCTTTGTCTCATTTCCACAATGATTGTACAGGATCCCTCAGGATTCTTGACTTGTCAATTGCAAGCAAAAATAAAAATGTTTACCTCCAATCTTCTCCTTTTTGCTTGAGCGTTGCTGGTCCGTTTCTTCTTTGACCGCTTGATTTTGTTTCACGCGCACAATCCACTCTCTCCACCTCGTCTCCTCTTCCGGAAAAAGCCAACCCTCTGGCTTCACGCGCACAATCCACTTTCTCTGCCTCTTCTCCTCTTCCAGAAAAAGCCAACCCACTCGCTCTGCCTCTTCTCCTTTTTCGGAAAAAAACAAAAACTTCTTCCTGAACCGGTCCCGTTGTTACAGTTCACTGCACAACAATAAGGCATGGGTTTTTTTTTTTGAAATTCCTGAATGCACGTCCACACTCAAGCTGAACAGCAATGTAAGTAAATGGAAGTGGACTCAACTCAAGCGGTTTGTTCATCTTAAATGACGTCACGCGCCGAGTGGTCACGAAAATAGCCGAACAGAAATTCGCCACGATCCGCGCTAACTAATTTTAATTATTACTTATTAACAATACTTTTTGGGACCAGAAGAAAATTACAGAGGGTTTTTTAACACAAAGTTTCAAATGTGCATAAAATTAAAACCATTGCCTATGACCTTCAAGTCTTACATACAACTCCTTGGGGCTGTCATCAGGATTCACTTCTAGGGAGCGGAATCTTCGCCTGTCGTTCTCAGGGTTAAGGTCATATTTGGAGAGGGTGTCACATTTAGCCTCGTCATATTTGAGGGAATCATCAAATGTCCATATGCACATAAGCATTTCTAGCTTTGCCAGTTAGTAAAGGCATCGAGTGAAAAACCCAATCTTACTTTTGCCATCTGCAGGCTATAGCAGTAAATTTAAATGCAGTGAGAAAATGCTCAATGCCATCACGGTCAGTTAATTTTTCCCAATCTAGGCACATGGTGTTAGTGAACCTGACCTGCTGCAGCCATAGTTGGATCAGTCATGATGGGAGGTTCAACCTGGGCATGAGAATGAGATCTGCTGGATGGAAGGGCCTCTGGAGCTGGATTAGAATCGGTTGGTGGAGGACCTGACAGTGGGGACATTCGTGCTTGTACCTCTAACTGAAGCATCTGAAACTGATGTTGAAGTGCTTTAAACCATTGTTTTTGTCTTGCAACTACTTCTTTGTGCTTCTCATCTCAGGCCTCCTGCTGTCCCATGTGTGCACAGAGAATGGCCACTAGGTCTGAAAGACTTCGCTCCTTTCCTTAAATCAAACAAACTGTGTTGTGTCAATTATTTGAGTATGATCGTATAGATGACTATGAATGATAAACTGCAGCAAACTAATAAAATGCAGAGGTAGAACATGAGATGATATTACCCTGTGTGGCTGTGGCCATCACAATACCTTTACACACCATTAAATACACCAAAAAGACTGGAGACACCACTGTTAAAATTGCAGGGTTTTATGAAAAAACAAAGAGCATTAGATGTTCCATGGAACACCATGAAGGCCATGAAAAACAAATGGACGAAATGGGGCACCAGAGTGACATTAACATGAACAGGATATTCCTCCAACATTGATGAAAGGACAAGATGGAGGAAAAAAAAAAAAAAAAAAAAATCATGGAGCCTGCCAAGAGACCTACAGTAACATTAAAGGAGCTGAAACAACAATCTTTTGTGTTCCTCAGGGCTAGAAGAAAGCCCCTTTTCATGAGGGGAAAAAAAAAAAAAAATCCAAGCCTACCTAAATTTTGCCAAAAATACAAAAATGTGTGGCAGAATGCGTGATAGTCTGATGAGACTAAAGTAGAACTTTTAGGGCACAATTCTTAAAAAAAAAAAAAAAACTGTTTGGTGCTCATCACTGAAAGAACACCATATCCACAATGAAGCATGGTAGTGGCAGCATCATGCTCCCTGGCTGCTTTTTTTCAGCTGCAACTAGGGCTCTAGTCAAGATAGAAAGAATCCCGTAGGCCTTTGTTGGACAACTAAAGATGAAATAAATAATAATAATCATAATAATAATAACCACTTTCCAGCATGAAAACAACCCAAAGCACAAAGTCAACAAAGGAATGACTTCTGAAGAAAAAGATTACCGTTTTTAGAATGTCCCAGTCAGAGCTCAGATCTAAATCCTATCAAAAACCTGTGGAGTGACTTGAGGGCTGTGCACAGGAAATCACCTTGCAATTTTTATAGATCAGGAGCATTTTAGAATAGGGGAATAAATATTCCAAATCAAAATGTGCCAAGTTGTTGGAAGACTCTTACCCAAAAAAGACCGAGTGGTGTATTACAAGGAAAAGGTGCTTTAACTAAGTATTCGTTAAGGGGTGTGCATACTTATACAAACCAGGTTATTGTAATTTTTTTTTATCCCTTAAAATATTTGGTTGAATTTTCTTGGTTGCTTTATCACATTAAAGGTGGGAAAAATGACATTTATCCTGGCTGTATTTTCTTTTACATTACAATACCCTGTGATTTTAACAGGGGTGAGTAGAGTTTGTATCCTTTCTAAAAGACAGATTCTTGTTGTTCTGTTTTTGTGTGTTTAAAGAATTGAGGAGGCATTGCCTGGAGAACTGGGAAGCACTCGAGTATAAGCAATCATTTTCAAATTATCATACACACAAGAATACTGAATTAATTCCCTTCACCATGCAGATGTGCCTGGTGGTTGGTTGTGCATTCCACTCAGCCTGGTGCAGTTTAAACTGGTTTTCCAGATAAAGCCTGTTTGTAAGAGGAAGGCAGCTGCCATATTAAGCTCAGGAACTGGCCCACTGTCACACAGTTTTAAAGGCTATGTTTAGCTTTCTCACTCTATTTCTGAACCACAGTGGATCTCCAGGCAAACAGATGAAACCCTGAGCTGATGCTGACTCCACCATCTCCACCATTCGAACACCACACTGGTCCTCTTAAGGATTTCTCTGAATGCCAGATAGCCAAGCATGACTGAGCTTAAGTATATAATGGCCTGCTGTGGCATTGTGGGCCAAAAGTGTTTCTTCAACTACATTTAAAAATCTTGAACAAAAATTTGAATCTGGGCTAAAAATATTGAGCATTTTCATCTTAATAAAATAAAAGTCCAATCCAAGCTGAGTTTTGGCTGCGTTCTGGCCGGGTTCCTCTCCAACATTCCACAGCGATATGTTAGCCAGATGACGCGGTGAGGTGAGAGCCTTTACTTATTTGCCATTAGAGACATGCTGTGAAATCAATCATGGAGAGGAACAAAAGTTGAAAGAGAGAAGGCCACACATTCGTCATGTGAAATGTGCCAAATCATTTGGTGGGATTCAGTTTCATCACCAATGTGGCAGCTGTACAGACAGTTAGGTCTCCAGTACAGCAAGTGTTCAACAACAACCAGCAGCTCATAACTGGAATGTTTAATAATTCTGTGGAAAGTTAGGGGGTTTTGGCTTCTGGATCCTTCAGTGAAAACGCTCATCTTATAAGGTCCTAAATAGGTCTTCTAATACAGCAGGGACTCCCAAACTAGGGCTCTCAACCAGATGTGGAGTCATTTGATTTACAAATAGTGTCATAAGGGAAACACAGTCTCCTCCGTTTTATTCATTTATTTCACCAATTAATATCGCTATCACATGACTACGAAGACTGCGTTACTGTTCTGAAATGCAACTTGTGTGCACCATTCTGCTTATCCTTTGTACCATCATTACACACTGCACTACCAGTAGCAATAAAAATCTACAAATTTCTCAAAACATGACCTCCACTAGGTTCCTCGACAACATGGAATGACTAGTTCAGTGGAAATAACAGACAAGAAACAACATGACAGGAAATAAAGAATCAAAAACATCTAAGCTTGGGGTTCTCTGAATAATATACATTTGGCCAAAATGCTTCAGGAAGCATTGCCTTAAAAGGTACCAACCAAATATTTTTAGGGCTCAAGTTAACCTTGCCCAAGCAAAAAACACCTCTGAAAACTAACTTTGCTTATCAGTGTGACAACCCAGTCCAGGGAACACTGTTGGGAAAATAAATGTCAGAGAGCAAGCTCTCTAAAAGTACTCAGAGTAAATACATCAAACATGATGGTTCTCCGTGTTGTAGTAATATAATGTTGCTAGCATGAAGACGAGATACATTCTTAGAAAAACAAACAGTTAACCTTGTTTGGTTTTGTGAATAAGAACCAGAAAGAGCTCTTTAGTTTGTTCCTAGTGGGGAACATTTAATGGTTGGATTTAGAAACCTACAGTTTTCTAATGAGCTTTATGAATCCAAAGAATCTTTGAACGATCATGGTTAGGACGTTATGAAAATTCTTCACCAATAAGGTTGAGTTGATAAGGAAGAGTTGAGCAAGCCAATCCTGTGTTGACTCTCAGTTACTTCGTGGTGGTCTGGGGAAAACCCAACACAATCGGATACCACTGTGGCCGAATAAGCCAAATAAGATGGTTAAAATAAATACATTTTTTTAAAAATCAGAACGATGGCTCATGGATAGATCATACTGGGTAAGGAGTCAGATTAACAAAAGTGGTGGTAAAAACAGTCAATCTGCATAAAGTGTCTAATACCTTGATTTCCTCACACCATGCAGGTCACTCTTCGATCAAGTTGGATAGGTGTGTCATGAAATGGACAAGCTAAATCAAATCAATTCAGTTTATGCATTCACACTAGATGGGTTATGAAGAGCAATGCTTATAGTAGAGTAGCCATTGTGTTTTGCCCATTCAGGATTCCTCCAGATGAGGAGTTCCCTGCACTTTAGCAAAGCTAAGATGCCCGCCGACATTTCACAAATCAATCATTTCTATCAGGCTCAAGTGAAAGCTGTATTGGTAAAGTATTAGCCAGAGTGCTGACTTTCAATAGTCTCTGTTGCAGAATCATACAGTATTTCGATGATCCGTGATCACAGATTAAATCCATGCAGCTAATCTACAGCAAACCAAATCTCTTCTGTATCACCTTTATCATTATTTTTCTCCTTACACCTTAACCAGCATGGCTATTTTCACAATACAGCTGCCATGGAGTGCTCAACACACTGCTCCTTTCATATTTTAAGCAGAGGCCTGTCTGTACTCCATACCATCTTGGATTCAAATCAGATGAGCTCGAGACACTTTGCTGCATCACTACAGATGGTGAAAATAAGCTTCTCGAAACAGTGTTATGCTCAGTGAACAAGATGGGTTGTGTTTTAGTGTCAAACAGATCAAGAAATATACACAATGGTGCGTTCATTGTTGAAAGCTGACTCGTGTTCGGACAATAGCCTTTCACTGAAACACCCTTTGTTATTAAAAACTGACTCATGTTTGAACAGAATCATTCAGAGAAAAGGAATGCCAGAGTGACAGGAAAAACAGTGTATACTTACTGAGGTTTTTATGGCATCTTGCATGGAGTAAATACCTAGGGGCATTGTCATGCTGGAATAGGTTTGGGCAACATAGTTCCAGTGAAGGAAATTGCCTATATTATTCTATATAGAATACGTATACCATTTTGTCATACTCTGTTCTATACCACCATAATACATTCCATTTTAACATTCCCTTCTTTTTCCTTAATATATCATAACTGTCTATTCGATATAGAATATGTATAGTATTTTGTCGTATTCTCTCTCTTCATAATGCTTTCTATCCTATTCTATACAGTGATAATTCTATGATAGTCATCCAATTCTGTACAGAATATATATTGTCATTCTCTTCTTTTCTCCTAAATTGTATTATCATAACTGACCACTCTCTTCTATATACAGTAGAATGCCTAGTATTTTGATGTATTCCATATGGCCACAGTGCTTTCTATTCTTTACAGGTGATAATTCTATTTTCATTTGATTCAATGCATGGATATGTATTTTGTTGTATTCTATTTTATACCTTCATAATGCTTTTTATTCTGTTCTATTCTGTCATATTCCATTCTTTTTCCTATAATTTATTCTGTTAGGGCATAACTATTCTACAGTATATAGAATGTGTAGTATTTCGTCGTATTCTATTCTGTATCTTCATAACGCTTTCTATTCTGTCATATTCCCTTCTTTTTTCTTTTAATTTATTCTGTTGTATTGTCATGACCGTCTATGCTATTCTACAAACTACATAGAATATGTATAGTATTTTGTCATATTCTTTTCTACATCTTCAAAATGCTTTCTATCCCATTCCGTCATATTTCCACCTTTTCTCTTATAATGTATATTATATTGTCCTAATTGTCCATCCTATACCATTTTGTCATGTTCTGTGACCATACATTCTATTCTCCATGTTCTATCTTAACATGTTCTATTCCCTCCTAATTTATCTTGTTCCATCCTACATTCCTGTCCAAAATGCATTATACTGTCATTTCTAGTCCTGGGTAGGACTTTAAACCGCAACTGGTGGGGAGTCTCAGGTCCAGGAGGACTTGAGTATTGGGGAAAGTAGAGTTACCCCTTAATCACTATTGCTCCCAAGTCCACTCTGACCCGGAGTGGTAGCACCTGCCTGGGTTCCAGCTATGGGTTAAATAGTTTGTCACCAATAAGGCACTGGCAACAGGGCGCTTTTCAGAACAACGTGGCAGATGAACCCAACAGGGTCAATGGCACACCCAGATGGCATGCGGAAGAGTCACTCAAATTGCCAATGAATGGCATCATTCGGCAAGTCAGTGGTCATTGTGGGGCAACTTCCATACCAGTCAGGTCTGTGGCACTTTTATGCACCATTTGGCATCAGATCTGGAGGTCCAGATAGACAACACGATGGGGGCACGACATCATTTGTCTTACCTTATTGTGCTTTATTACAAGAAGAAAACAGGAAAGCCCTGTGGCAATGAAGTAAATGCAGTGGGAGCAGGTCTGAGAGGTCTGAGTTGCTAGCAAGAACACAGGCAGCTCGCATTTGATGGTCGCAGCCTAGCTGAAGCTCAGGGCAGCATTGCAGGTGTCCAGGCAGCCCTATTTAAGGAGAGCACTACCCATCCTGGAAAGGGAAGCCCCTAGAAAAGGTGGGGTAAAGAAAGCTTACCCAGTCCTTACCTGGCTGGCTCACCACGGCCAGCGGGTCTCCATAATAGTGGCAGAAAGATGAAGTATATGAAATTGATAGTTGGGACTTGGAATGTCTGCAATATGTTGGACAATGAGAAGAGACCTGAGCATAGAACAGCTCTGACTGCAAAGGAACTAGATAGCTACAACATTGACGCACTCCAAGAGACAAAGCTTGAAGGCCAAGGACAAGAGAGCAAATACACCTTCTGGAGTGGGAGTATGGACAGAAAGAAAAAAAAAAAAAAATAATAATAATAATCCAGGAATCGCTTTTGCCATTTCGAACAAGATAGCTGGCAAACTGCCATCACTACCAGTGGGAATATCTGAGCGAATCATATTTACAAGTACCCACAGGGAATGATCACTCTCTAAACCTGATCAATATGTATGCACCTACCATAGCCTATCCTAATGAAGAAAAAGAAGCCTTCTTTCATGAATTAGCTGATGTGGTAGACAGGGTACCTCAAGTACAGAAGCTTCTGTTCCAAGGAGATTTTAAAGCAAGGGTAGGTAAATCACATAGCATATAAAAGTACTATTGAGAAATTTGGCAAGGGCAATAAGGAACTGAGAGTGATATATTTGAACAGCAGAATAAAAAGTACACCAGACTGGTTTCAAGAAAACGCTGATTCTATCCAAGCTTTGTTAGAAGAAAAAAAGCAAAAAAAAAAAAAAATGTATAACCTACATCTAAAAGAGAACTCCGATAGAAGCATGAAAGCTTTCAAAGATAAAGCGAAAGTGCAACAAGAAATCAGAGCCATGAAAGACAGATAGTGGTGCAAGAAAGCTGAGGAACTACAAGAACTGGCAGACAGGAAGGACTACCATGGATTATTCGCCAGACACGACTTTCTACGGACCAAAAAGCAATGTAGTGGCACCAGTGAAAAGTGCTGATGGAAGAATACTCCACACAAATCTGGAAGACATAAAAAGAAGGTGGAAAGAACATTTCTTCAAATCTCCTAAAGCAGCAAGGGTCAGCTGATCCTGAGGCATGTTGCTGGCTTGAGAGGAGAACAACAAGAGATGCGTGTGTACCCATCACATCAGATGAGCTTGAGAAAGCACTCAAGGATACTAGATGCGGCAAAACACCCGGCCAAGACGGCATCCCAGCTGATGTGTTGAAGCGAGGCAGCCCCAGCCTAACAGCTGCACTCTTAAAACTGTACAATGCATGTTGGGAGAACATGCGTCTTCCCCAAGACTTCAAAGATGCACTAACTGTGACCATTTACAACAAGAAAGGAGCGAATGTGGAAACCCCTGTGGCATATCTCTACTTTCCATTGCAGGCAAGATTCTGGTCAAGATGGTTCTAAAAGGAGTTAAAAATATCAGATAATGTACTTCCAGAAAGTCAGTGCAGTTTCAGGGCTGGCAGATCTACCTCACATATCTTTACCCTGAGACAACTCCAAGAGAAAGCCATCAAGCAATGTCAACCTCTGTACATGGTTTTTGTAGACTTCTCAAAGGCCTTTGACACTGCTGACCAAGAGACGCTTTGGAAGGTACTAGAAGTGCCCAGAAAGACTGGTACAACTCATTAAGCTCTTCCATGAGAACACGTCTGGGAAGATTTTGATCGAAGGAGACATTAGTGAAACTTTTCCTGTCAATCATGGTGTCAAACAGGGATGCGTTTACAGCAGTCCTACAGACTATGGGCACTAGCCTAGATAGAGGAGTCTACATCAGGACTCGATTGGAAGGCAAACTCTTCAATCTTGCCAGACTCAAGTCCTCAACCAAGACTTGGCAAATTTACAGGCGAGAACTGCTGTACACAGACAACTCTGCACTTGGAGCAACAGATTTGGACAACATGCAGGAAATCGTTGATCGCTTTGCCACAGCTGAAACCCTCTTTGGATTGAGAATCAATACCACAAAACAGAACTCCTGTACCAACCCTCATCTGAGCCACGGGCAATGTCAAACAATGTTGTTTTGATCAATGGAACAACTCTTTTAGGAGTTCTGAGAGTTTCATCACCTACTTACCAACACAAACTCATCAGACTTGGAGGTAGACCACCGGATTCAAGCTACCACTAAAGCCTTCAGTGCATTACAAAAGCAACTATAGTCTAGTCATGACATCAAGAGAACCACCAAGTTGAAAGTATACAACGCCGCAGTCTTACAATCTCTACTTTATGCCACCGAATGTATAATGCTCTACTGTAAACACTTCAAGAAACTGACCAGGCTACATCTCTGACACCTGCATCAAATCCTCAAAATAAGATGGCAGGACAAGGTCTCCAATGTAGAAGTCCTCAGGCAAGCCAAAACAGTCAGCATTGAAGCCCTTAACAGAGCCTCCCAACTTTGTTGGGTTGGATACATCTGGTGCATGCCTAACATGCAACTACCCAAAGCAGTTTTCTACAGAGAACAGAGCCTGGGAAAGAGGAGACAAGGAGGAAAGAAACTGGGGTACAAAGACGTTTTGAAGAGGAACATGAAGAATGCAAGAGTTATTCATCAGACGTTGGAAAGGGATGCCTTGGATAGAGCAACATGACGAAGCATAATTAAAGGTCCCCTTGCATCATTATTTCATTAATTGTGTGGTGGTCTCTAGTATGAATGAATGCCCTGTGAGCCGGTTTTGGTGAAAAAAAAAAAAAAAAATGCTGTGGTTCTCCTGTTTCAGGCTGTTCTAGTTCGGTGGAGGAGTGGGTGGCGGGAGAACGACAGGATTTCAGCTCTTGTTCAGTAATATTCATGACATGTAAACGTATTCCCTCTGATTGGCTAACAGCACTGTGACGCTACCTCCAGTGGGTCGGGACAAGCGGATGTGGGTGTCTTTTGTAAAAACTGTTTTGATTGGCTATTATAGTCTCGACATCGATGTTTTGACCAATAACAATGTAGAGAACACGAATTTTACATCACATTCAACGAGATTTAAACGAGACTAAAGATGGCGACTTACAAATAATGTGTAAACATC
>JAOEHH010000002.1:57254588-57272284 GCA_025447875.1 Notarius cookei
TTGGGGTTGGTGGGGGGGGGGGGGGGGGGGGGGGAGTCAGAAATCAGACAGTGCTGAATACATGAGTTTTTCCAACCTTCAGGTCACATTAACATGGAAACCAATTTAACAGAGGAAAATAAAAGGCATTTATTATCCCCTAGAAGATTAAATTCACCTGGGGAAAAGAAAAAAAAAATCATGTTGAACTCCAACATCCCATTGCTACAAGTACAGCTGTTAGAAATAACGCTGTTCCTCAGATCTTTCACAACAAAAAACGGAAGTAAAGAAACGTGAGGATTAAAACTCATCCCCAGTTCTAATACAAGGCAGTCCTTAACTTCTGGATTTGGAGAAGGGAGAGGGAGAAAAGAAATATAAAAAATAAAATAAAATGGTGGAGGATCTCGCCTTATCTGCTTGTTGACGTCTGAATCCAAGCCACCTTTGTTTTTGAACGAAAGCAAAGCCTCTGCAGTAAAAACAAGCCGAGGAGAATTACACAACAGGCGGCTTCAATACTGATTCGACAAGGGTCGAAATGATTCTCCAAACCAGGGGGTTGCCTTATCTGATGAACAGCTTTGTGTACAGATATAATAAAGGTAGTTTCCCGAGCAAAATGTGAGAAAACCGCTGCATATACAATTCAAGTAAGTCTTACTATAAGACATAAAACCTCCACAAAAGATGCAAATGTAGAAATATATAAAAAAAATTACAATCAGTGTCCTATTCTCAACTAATAGGCTCAAGTGCCGTTTGTTTGTCGTTTTGTAACCTACGAAAGAAAACGCACCACTGAGCTGAACATTCAACAGGATTATATGTGTGGATGGGGATTTTTTTTTTTTTCGCCTTCATCAGTGACTAACGACTGAAAACAAGCACAACCCAGACAAGTTCCTCCAATCCATCAATGTAATGTACACATGCATCTAGACTCGAAAGATGCGCTCACTTCCTTTGCCAAACATCCCTCCAGCACAATCCTGTGTTCCAGGTCAAAGCTATGCGGGATTAAAAAAAAATTAATAAAAATAAACGAAGCAAACTAACCTGAAATAGACATTACTGACAAGAAAGGTGGACAAGCCGAACCCAGAACAAGATTATACACTATTAGGTTCTCTTTTTTTTTTTTAAATTCATAGTCACCTGAAGGAAAAATGCTCAGTCTAGGCAGTTTTTTTTTTTTTTTAAATTTCTCCTAAAGAAGTTAAACATCCTACTGATGTTTGCAGAAGATCAACACATGTTAAGCATGTCAAGATCAAGACCCAAGCCAGACTTGACGCGAGGACCGAATGCCATCACTCATCGCTGAAACATTTGTTGATAACCATTCCCCCTGAGACGCTTCCTTAGAAAAGGAAAACGGCAGAGTGGTGTTCTACGCAACAATTTATTCATTCGTATCCATATTAATGCACTTAGCTAGCCACGTCAAGTCGTGACATTACACTTTTCAGCCTCATCAGTTAGGTTCACGTCTGGCTCGGCTCGCTTGCTAATGAATTTAGGATTTGTCCACCCCTGATGAAAAACACTGAAAGTAGTAAAATATTGCCTTTTCTTTTTCCACTTCAAATTGTTTATATTAGGGTGGAAAAAATTTTTTTCACACAATATATACCCCACCTTCTGCACCAGCAATACATCACATGAATACTTTATATTTAAAAAAAAAAATAAATTTAAAGAAAGAACAGATTGGCTAGAGGAACTAAGAAAAATCTGCTGTTTCAACCTGAACATTTGAAGAGCACCTGCTTGAAGATGTAGATACAATAACGAACAATAATAAAAAACTTAAAACATCAGTGTGGCACAGTTTCAATATTCAAATGGAGTTACACACAAAAAAAAAAAATCAAGTAAACAAACAAAACCTTTTCACACAGCTACATTGCCTTGGAAGACTAAGTTTTTCAGACTTTTTTTTTTTTCCTGGAATGCTTCCATTCATTTTCCTTAATTTTTAACTAACATCTCTCCATCTCCCCCCCCCAAAACGGGTTGTAAATGTTTAATGTGTTTGGCAGCGCCTATGAGGTAACAGTTTTTATTTATATATATTTAAAAAAAAAAAAAAAAAAAAAGACCACTGTACCTTCAGGCTGTACCAAACTGATTCCCCCCCAAAGCCTTATTCCACGACCAGCTGGAGTTCGTTTAGTCACAAACAAACCTGTGCTTGCATAACCACGTGATCATCCCACCCAGTGTGCACTTAACCACTAACTCGTTTGCTTGTTGCGTGGATCTCAAATCAATCATCGCTCTACTTGTCAGCTCAAAGTCACAAGTTTACTTAAGATGGTAAAACGGGGGTGGTGGTCGACGATTTGGAGATTTCCTGCATGCCGATTAAACCATCAGAGAAGACAAATCTGAGAAGTAAATGGCTTTTAAAAAAAAAAAAAAAAAAAGGGGTAAAATTTTAGGTCAGGTTTGAAATTATGAAGGGAGGAAAAAGAAAAATTCTCAAAGTGCACTTTTTTGGAGAAAATGCTGTCAAATATGCACAAGAACTGGCACTGATTTGAAAGAAAGAAAAACGTTAAGTGCTTTATTTAATTTGGTAGAAGAGACCAATCCTGAATAACAGACATCGAGTTTAATGCTGTAAGAGTGTCTGGGGTTTTGTCTGCTGATGACAGGAATTCATTGGCTTTGAAACACTAATGGAGGCGAGGTGAGGTGAGGCGAGGCGAGGCACTGGCAGCACAGAAAAATCCCTCAGAAGTCCGACAGCTCGAGTGATGAAATCATTAGGAATTGCATAAAGCATGAAGGATCTTAGTACGGACGATGGGGCACGTACACGTTCTGCCTCCTGGACATTCCTGAAAGTCTTCTCATTGAGGGGGGTGAAAAGAAAAAAAAAAAAAAAAAATTATATATATATTTCACAGTGAATCCAGTTGTAAAAGTGGAAGCAGCTGAGGACGGGAGGGGTTTCTATGGGTGTCGTAGTCCTTTGGTGTCTTGAGTGGCTGGCTTCAAAATGTTCTGCCTTTTAAATTTAAGGTGGGGGGGGGGGGGGGGGATGTACCCGTCTGCTTATCCGTCCCGCTGGGTGCTGAAGGAGCCTGAGGATGAATAAAAGGAAGGAGCGACACCACTGTGACCAGGTTCGGGACAAACCTCAGACGTGCTTGTTTTGCATACGGGAAATACTTCACCCGAAGGTTTGATCGCATTTCTTCGATGAGGTACTCCTTTAACGAGGGACATGAATGAAACGAAAGGGCGGCAGAGACTTAAAAATAAACACGTTTTTAACGACTGTCCAGCAGTTTGAAGAGCTGAAACGTCCCTCAGGCGCAGTCTCCGATAAGGACGAGTGGCGCGAGGAGCTGGCTGAGCTCGGAGGCAGACACCGGCGCCCCCTTCGTGGCGCTCCTCCTCTGCCTCCGTTTGGCCAGTTTGGAGTTGGATGGTGGCGAGAGACGCATTGAGCACGCGCCTGCCGTCACCACCTGAGGGGACGGCTCTTCCTGCCGCTGTGCTTCCAGGTCGTCCTGCTCCGCGAGCTGCCGGTTCACAGCGATTGCCTTTCCAGCAAAGAATGTTAGGTCCTTGGCGCTGCTGTTCCTGTGGGCACGGAGGACACGCATGTGAGCGTGAAGTCATTGTTTAGCTACCAAGTTATCTTTAAATGCGACAGACTGTAAAAGCACTCAAGTAGGATCAGAAAAAAAATAAATTAAGATTCCCAACCCAAACAACTCACCTCTGAAGCAGGATGGAGGCTGGGATCGAATCAGGAGCACCCTGAGAGAAGACAGACGACAAAACATTACATCATACTTCTAGATGCTTGCATTAAAGATGCCCGTCAGACGGATATTTTCCTAAGAAAGCATCTACTTGTAAATGATTTACGCCATAGGCAAAATTCCAAGCTTGTTCTTAGAATACACCTAGGCTGGACTGGTTAACCCTGTTCTGAGAAGGAGAGAAACGCCACCTAGATCCTTACCCCTTGCACCCACGGGTGCTGCAGAACCTGAGCGGCGCTGAGCCGGTTCTTCGCGTCCCGGACCAACAGTTTGGAGATGAGGTCTTTGGCACTCCAGGAGATATGAGCCCACTCTTTCTCAGGAAACTCATATTTGCCCTCCTGGATACTCTCAAACAGTGTGTTCTGAGATTGATGGATAACAAAGGGAAAGGAATTGACTGATTAATGATAAACACCTTGGTTAATTAATACTCCATAGTCATATACACTAAAATTCAAGGTATACAATCAATGCATCACTAAGAAATTCAATTCAGGGCCAGAAAAGCTGCAAACTGAAGCTTGCAACAAGCAAACAGAGGTGTAAATCCACTTCACGACTTGCAATTGAGCATTTTTCAAAGATCTTTGAAACTGATTATTACATGTCTAGAAACATTTTTAAAAGGTCACAAACAGCCGCTTTAACTCAAATGCTTGTGTCAAGGTTGACATACTTGGCAAGCGTGACAAGGCTCGCCGTTCTCCCAGCCACAATCGCCTCCACAGCGGCCCACAAAGGGAGGATAGCCACTTAGCATGATGTACAGGATGACGCCCAGGCTCCACAGGTCACAGCGTTTATCGTAGATGCTGGCTTCCTCGTTGAATGCCTCCACCACTTCGGGAGCCATGTATTCGGCAGAACCACACTGCAAAAAGCAAAAAGGGAGTGACTTTGTTAGTCACTGTATGGGAATGAAGTAAACCGTTGCCATCTGGGCTGTTAATTTGCAACAGCGTCATAAGGAAATGGCGGCTGTGCGTAGGTTGGGTGTGGGGGCGCGCACACACACACACACACACACACACACACGAGGAACAAATAAAGAAAGCGCGTCTGTGTTAACTACCATCTGCTTCACAAGTATTTTAGTATGTAGATGGAGGTCATGTGCTAAGGAGAGACCGTATGACTGTCACATGACAAAACAAATGAGATTAGAGATAAGCCCTGTGTGAGAGATCACCACAAACAGAAATACATAAACAATTAAGTCATACAGGTCCAGGGTTAGGCATGGACTTTGTACGAACAGAATAAAATGCTCGGGAATGTGCCGTTTTAGGACCATAATGCATGACAGGCTGGCGTGTTGAAGTCGTTTTGGAACCTGTGTGTGCACATGCAAAGAGCGAAACTGATAGAAAGATGTACTACGTCATCTTGTTAGTTTTGTGGCAGAGTTGGTTGAGTCACGGAAATTTTTGAAAACCTGGATCAGTGTTCGCGCTGTAAGTCTCTGCAAAACGCCTCCATTCTGAAACTAGGCCAAATGCCCAGGAAGGGAAAAGAGGATCGAGTGTTCCAGAAAACCAAAATCGCTCAACACCTCTTACACAACACTACAAACAAAACACAACCACGGATAACGCTTTATTTAGCACATTTCCCAACAGAAAGCCATACAGTGGATTGAATTCAGTGGATCAGGAGAACAAAAGATAATCCTTCAAATTACCACAAGGCTTTTGGGTTGATTTTCCTCAATCAGCATTTTTTTTTTTTTTTGGGTTATACCGCATTAAGCTCCAGTAATTATGAAATGCAGGCCAGGGTTATGGTTGCAAAATTACCACTTGTGGGACTTTTTCCCCTAAGAACCAGTAATCCAAGGGAATTTCTAGGTCAAGCCTGGTCAGCTTTTAAAGGCGTTCTTTAGCTGAACAAGGTTCCTGAGGTGCTTTATGAGTTGATTTGCGTTGTATAATACTATACTACAGCAAACAAGACCAAAAACAGGTCTGATGCTTTTCAGTTTGCGGTGCTTTGTTTTGGTTCTGAGGTCTGACGTCGTTCTGCTGGCGTGTTTGCGCAGGCAGCAGGCTTCTTTTGTCCTCCTTGAACGCAGCTGTCGTGCCGCTCCACCCCACCCCACTGAGACTTTATGCAATGCACTTTCGCAGTGCAGGAATTCAGGAACTGCAGACAAAAGCTTGGCTGTTCTGAATCGCCCCCTCCTCCTCCTCTTCTGCTCGCCATCACTCAACACCCCCACATTCAGGTCGCCTCTTAACAGCCTGTCTATCAGGGGTCGGACAAAAGACGAGCTCCGAGCTGCGCCAGATGACGGAGTAAAATAGTGCTCTTAGCTGCTTGGAGCAAATGGAAGATTCCACGATTATCAAACAACCGTGTTTTTGTCGGTTGTATCTGTAGACCGAAGATACGGGCGCTCTCTCCTAGTGATAGATGAGAGGAGGGAAGAGAAGGGGGATCGGATAACCTGCACTGCAGATTTTCTCTGCCTGTAAGTACCTGGTGCAAAATTAGCAAAGCCTTGCATCAGGCACTTCCTTGGGTGGGGGAATTACGCCACATGGGAAGGACGGATAGCTGACAGATGCAGACTTGTTGGTAAAATAAACGTGGGGTTTTCTTGGCCATGTGACAAGGAAGTGGCTTCTCAGCTGGCAGTGTTTCAGTTTGTGGCTCGGTTTTGCATCAGCCTTCCATACCCAAGCAGGTTACATGTAAGCCACATTTAAAATTCCCCTGTGAGCACGTGAAAGTGCGAGAGAAAGTTCATAGGTGGTGTTTGTGTGGTGGTACATCGGCTGAGCAATGAGCTGTACAACCAGACATTTCTCAGAAATCAAACCCACATTTACAGGAAGTGCAGAGGCTGCATAGGTTAAACCAACGATTTCCTTTATTTAAAAAAAAAAAAAACCCTGCCAATACTAAAACTTGGA
Organism: Notarius cookei; assembly: GCA_025447875.1. Classification (NCBI taxonomy): domain Eukaryota; kingdom Metazoa; phylum Chordata; class Actinopteri; order Siluriformes; family Ariidae; genus Notarius; species Notarius cookei. Next base: position 57,261,277 of record JAOEHH010000002.1, read on the forward strand.
ACAGTGTGTATACAAGACTGAGGAATCTGCCAAGATGATCCTTGTGATAAAGTCTAAGCAAAACCAACATTCCATACTTCAGCACTTGGCTCCTCCTACCTACCCAGTTCATCCTCCCTTTCCACCAGCCAATCACAACCCAGTTGCTATGCTTAAGAAGCAGAGACAGGAAAGGACTTCCTGTAACGTCTGACCTCGCTGCCACACTACCAAAGCAGCACAACAAAAAGGTAGAGAAGTGAAAGCGTAAAAGATATGCGAGGCGTGAGGGATGAAAAGATTTCCAACGAACTAGCTTCCAAGAACACGAGGGGAATTTTCTTTGATAACTTCTGCTCGGAGCCTTGACTTTTGCACAACATGCTCTAGGAATCAAGGACCAGAGCAGATTGTGTTCCAGAGAATGACAAAGTCTGAAGTGGGTTCAAATTAGAAAGAAAAAGGACAAAAAAAAAGCAGATCAGATCGTTTTAAAAATCTGGCGTGCAGCTTTTGTCTACAGAGCTACATCTTCATTATAAAGCCTGCAGCTAATCAGATATACAACGAAGCGGTGTGTAGAACAGGCCCTGCGCAGGTTAAACGCATATAAAAAAAACTCTCCACCTGGTTGTTATTCAACCCCCAAACAGTCTAGAGACTTTAGAAAGACACACAGGGGACTAGTCCCACTCAGGTTACACCAAACGCCCCCGGGAAACACTTCACTACACACCACCTACTGCTTCTCCGTCACCTGTTATCCATCCCACGTAAAGAGGCATGACCATTCCAATTGGAGGTTCAACAATAAACTCTCAGATGCACAGAGCTCATATCTGATCACGCTCCTGCTGCTAATAACATTTATCAGAATGTTTATCACTGAATTCAAAAACTTTCCAGCCAGCCATAAATCTGGGATTAATCTCACAGACGAGGTTCTTGGTCATCAATAGGAGCCAGCCGTTCCGCTGACACCACCTACGCTCGTCCAATAGCATAGCAGGAAGGGACTGGGTGATAAGAGTGGCACTGTAAAAAGATCTGGCTTATCTGTGCACGCGCAAGAGCAACAAAGCAGGCCTTATCCACTCATAACCTTTAATAATGCACACTTCACCGGGCTAGGAATATTCTCCCGCTTTGACAGGGTTTTTGATCAGTTTGAACGGTGCGTCTGTGTCTGTCTCTCTCTCTCTCTCTCTCCCCCACACACACAAATTCACATACCGGTGTGAGAAGCTCTGGAGTAGAGATGGGCGAGCTGTCGCTGTTCAGTTTGATTCCACTGCCCAAGTCGAAATCACAAATTTTCACCGGTGAAATCTGAAAGTGGAAGAATCAAAGTCAGGAACTTGAGAAGCATCTTATCTTGACTGCACGAGCTGTCGGTCATGCTTATGATTATTCACGCTCTCTTGACAGGAAGTCTGTACTTCTGTTCTCATTCAAGATGACAGGAGATAAGAAAAAAATGAATAAAATCTCACCCTGTCTTCATGTTCACATAAGATGTTTTCAGGCTTGAGGTCTCTGTGGGCCATCCCTAGAGGACACACACAAGGATCATGCATTAGACATCAAATTGGTTCTCCAGGGTTTTGAAGAACGACAAAAAAACAGTACGTTTCCAATATACTGCGTTGCCAAGATCTGCTATAAATAGATGATCACAGAGGACGAATGTCATGTCCTCCAGGCAAAGGCAAAACATGAGACCCTTTGCCTTCTCAACAAGCTTCTCAGAACATCTTTCAAGGAAGTGATACACAACACCGGAATGCTAATCAAGCCAAGCTCTGATATTCCATCCTCCAGCACGCTAGCTACAGTACCCCACCACCACAATCACCATCTTGCTTAATTCCTAATCAATCTATTCCTGGTAAGAAACCTGCACTACAATTATACAACAAGCATGAGGTCATTCCACAATCCCAATACATGATCCCACTGACCTTTGTTGTGCAGAAAATCCAGAGCGCTTGCGATGTCCTGCACCACAATGCTCGCTTCCTGTTCGCTGAAGTGCCTCCTTCTGTGAATGTGAGTCAAGACGGAGCCTGGAGGACGGGGAAGGGTGCATATGCAAAACAAATCCCATCAACAACGAAGCCCAGATGTCATTCTGTTTATATTACACGCAACAATTCTCTTCATTTTTACCTAAAGACTAACTTGCTTAGAGAGCAAGAATGCTCATCGGATATACGTACCTCCCCTCAGCTTCTCAAACACCAGGTAAAACTTATCCTCCTCCTCAAAAAACTCCACAAGCTCCAGGATATTTCTGCAGGTTGAGAGGATTTAAAAAGGTAGGGGTGTTTGGGTCAGAAGTTTTTTTTGAATAAAGTTTCCAAAGACATATGTGCAGAGCTTATACTGTTACACAGGATCTGTCTGGGGTCACATGCAAGAAGCCACCTGATGTGCTTCTCATAGGCTCAGTTTACACTGTGCTAATAATAACGGGTCTAATTACGTCTCCTGTATAATATCTTAACCGTTAAAATAACGTATGCAAAGAGCAAAGCCTGGCTAATTAAAGCTACGCCTCAGTTTACATTGGCAAAGTTTGGACAGCGCATTACCTGTGGCCCTGGCACTGATACAACATCTCCACTTCCCTGAATACACGACTTCGACTATGTCCTGGTCTCTTCTCGATGATCTGCAGAACAGGGAGGAGGAGAACCACAACAAAACCCCATGTTATTGTCGGTAGGATCAAAGATTGTAATATTTTGTAGATTTCCCTCTCGTCCACACAATCATTTGAAAGTCTCCGCAACAGCTGCAAATGTTACCCCGTACTCCTAAATATACCCTAACCCATATTCCATCCTCTAGATAGAACACAAAGTCCTAACAACATTCGTGGGTTAAATTCCATTGACAAAAACATAATCAGAGCAAGCCGAGTTAAGCCTGGAGGTTAGGGAGAGCTGAAATGGGCTGTTGACAGTAAAAATCGCTCTCCCTCCCTCTCCCAGGCCCCTCTTCGACCCCCTCGCCATGTGGTGCAGGCTGGACATGACTGGATTAGTGGTGCTAGCAAGAGAGAAGTGGCACACAATGTAGGTCCTGGATTAGAGCCTGGGGTTAAGGCCAGCTCTGCATTCCCCTACGAACCACTGCACGCCTGAGTCAGCAGCCTCTGAACAGAAGCCACACAAACCCATGCTAACCAAAGTGACTCGAGATCTGAAGGACCTTAGATGTGGGGACAGAAATCCATCAGACTTTCCTTCTTGGTTTTCCCGTTTTAGAGAGTTATAAAAAAAAAAAAAAGGTCACAAGAGGTTATACCACAGTGCTGCCAAATGCTCCACTCTGACTGGTCAGAAGGTATTGATTAATTTTCTATAACTGGAACTCGGACGTTAGCGTTGGCTGTAATTCAGATTAAAGCGCTTATTCTTTCTATGGTAACAACTCCTTCAGAAGAGAGTTGTTCTACAATGCAAGCACCACAATCAAAACCTGAATACATTTTAAAAACAGTCGTCTTTAACATTTATGGAAAGAATCCAGTCTCAGGGTTTTTGAACTTGTCATTAAATTCAATAACACGTTCCGGATAAAATGCAAAGAACGACAGGAACCATCATTCCATAAACATAACTGTAAATAATCAAAAATATAAATGGTCATTTTTTGACAAGTTAAATCGCAATCCTTGACAGACTGCTGTTCCACACTTCAGGAAGTTCTGCTATTCGAAATAAATAAACAAAAAAAACCAAACCCATCCACTTCCAGGTGGTAACCGAAACCTTGCTTCATGTTAAACTGCATCACACCTCCGTGTTCATCATTTTCTGATATCACCACATCCTTAAGTGTTCCCTTCCTTCCTTCGTGGATGGACAGCACCATAAACCCTCAAAGTAGCCTTGGATGGTTGCACTAACTGAGCCAGCCTGAGCGTGTATAAGCAGCCAGGCCTGTAAACACGACACCCAGAAGTGCAATGACTGAACACATGCACAACTAAAAGGAAAGAGGGGGTGTGAGTCAGGAAGGCTGTTTTCACCCAGTTCTTTTGTTCAGACTTGGATACCAACACCAACCCCCACTGATGCCCCAACCTCGGCAGCAGGAGGGGTTTACCATGACATCTGGTCTCAATTTACAGTGCCCCTTCCCACCCAAAAAAAAAAAATTCTGCCCCTGATAGAAATAAGCCACAAATCCTCCCTTGGACAAAAACACAGCGTTGCAGAAGCAAGTGTGTATCAAGAGGAGAGGGGGAAGGGGAAAAAAAAAAAAAAGCACATGTTGCTGTTGATGGTATTTTTATGGATCAAGTCATTTTATTACATTTAAATCAAGTTAAACAAATATGTTAACAGAACTTTCCAGCACATTCTCTCCTTGCAAGCATGTGGCCATGTAAATAAAATCAAAACAACCACAGCATTTCTCAACATTCCACTTCCTTGAAATATGCTAACTAGAGAGAGAAAAAAAAAAAAAAATCACGAGGTATTATGCCTCTGGGGCAAAATGCCGCCGCCCCCTCCTGAGGCCACGCCTTACATCTTTGTACAGTTCATGATCAAGAAAGTAGGTAAACATTATAAAGACACCCCCCCTTTTCTTCCTCTACTGCTGTGTGCTTTGGCAGACATACCAGAACAGAACACAATGTTCCCGCCACTGCCTGGCACACTGGCCAATGGAAGTGCAGCACAGAATGTGACCCACCCAGCATTTCGATTGGCCGTCTTAACGGATGATCTAACGAAAACAGGATGGGGGGGGGGGCCTTCTTTGCTGAGCCAGCACCAAGTGCAGCAACAGTTCAGTACATACATCCTTTTTCTAAACGCAGCCCAACAACGATCAAAGTGCTGCCTGTGTGGTTATTTTTAACCCCGATTAATATTTAACTTTCAAGGTTGGAGAACATTCACGGCCACGATCCAGGAACCTGAAAATACCTTTATACTTTCAAGATATCGCAAGCGAACATCATGAGCTCATTAAATTTCAAGCAGACTTCGATTCATGTTCAACACCACAGAGATGACAGGAGCGAGCAGCTCGTGCCCTGCAGGGAAGGTTTCAGAAATGCAGCACGCTCAATAACAAACTGCAGTCATGTGCAGACAGCGGCTCCGTTTCCAGTAACCCGTTTAAGTTCCTAGAACTGGCACGTGTGCAAAAGGGTAATCCCATTCAAAACAATACCACATTGCAATCTACACACAAACACACATCAAGATGGCGCCGCGGACGGCTGTGTTGGTGTGCATTGTTTTCCCTTTTGTTTGTTAACTCCGCTCACTGCTGCAATACTCCAATCTCCTTCACCACAGAAGAGCTCTTGAACATTCGGGGAACAACTCCAGTGGCCTTATTACCAGGTTTTCTGGTGTCTTCCATGGAAATATTGCTCACGGTCACCTTTGCTCACTCAGTGAGACGCCAGAGGAGAGAAAAACGTGCTGGTGCGCTCACATGCTTCTGTTGGCGCAGACCAAATCACCAAAAATTCCTTGTATGTGAGAAACTTTATTCTATCCTAAACTGGAGAGAGACAGGAAGAGAGTCTTACCTTCACAGCGTATTCCTTGTGCGTGATTTGGTTGATGCAGGTTTGCACTTTTGCATAAGCTCCCTCTCCTAACACTTCGTCCTGCAGCTTATAGACATCTGAACAGAGAAAGAAAGACAAGGGTCAACTATTAACTGCAATGAAAACATGAAGTGGGTATTAATGCCACGCCTCCAGAACTCTTGTATCCAACAATAAAGCATTTATTTATTTTCACGTACACTAAATACTACAGCAGCACTGTATAAATTACTAAAAATAATACTACATACAATGCATACTTCTGGCACCACACAGTCAGGATACACTTAGGGCAGAACATTGCACCATCTATGTGATATCTACACCATGCTCTTTTGGTAGAAAGTCAGATAGAGGGAACTGCATCAGAAAGATCACGAGTCTGAATGCAGAATAACGGGTACGATTAAATAAACAAACAGAGGCTGCGCACACACTTGTAAACAATGGTGTATCCTGTTGACACTCACCCTCAAACCGCCCCGAGAAGCTATCCGTCGCTCTGCACCTCTTTTTCTTCTTGTTTCTCTTCTTGGCATCGGGTATGTCGATCGGCTGGCTGGACGGCATGTCTTCATACCAGGACGAGAGGAAAGAGAAAACGGTTAAACACAAACAAAAAAGCAGATCTTTAAACTTGCAGATATTAGACAAGCTTAACCATAAAGTGACTGGGCTCTGACTCTTTACTGTAAACAACCCAACTGGGAGCGTGTTCCACATCACATCACAAGAATACGTCCACAAAATGACAGCATGTCCATGTGGTATGGTTTTTGAAGCAGATATTCATCAGAACACCAAAAATAAGACCTTACACACCGCAAGGGCTTTACGTAAATGATTTATGCAAGTCAGCAAAGGCTTCTTACTCACCGGGGCGAGTGGAGCAATCGAAATTGAAGGCGGGATCGAGAAAGCGGGATCCGGTTTTGGAGAATTCTTCCGTTTCGAAAGGATTTTGGCCCTGAAATGAACAAATGTTATATATTTTAAACAAACTTCAAACAAAGGAAAGAAAGCACACAAATGGGCGTGTATATTTCTACTAATATCAACTGTATTACGAAATTGGGTAATAACCACTGTATAAATATCCACATTTCCAGGTATGCAGGCATCGAGGGCACACGTCAACGCACCTTGAAAGAGCGATGGAATCCATTTACGGCTGCGATCTTATTCTGAACCATTTTGCTTCCTGATTCGGTGACTTATTTCCTGATTGGATCAGTGGCTGCCGGCAACAACGGTTCGCTTAGCTGGAGTGATAGATCTCACTTCGCTAATCCGATTCCTGGTAATTAGTGCTTTAAACGGGAAACCTGAAAAACAAGCCAAAATGTGTTCAAAGTTTGTATAGCACATAAGTCATATGACAGCTGAGGTTTCAAAGTCAAAACGGCAAGGAAAGTAAAAACATGCCTGTGTGTTAACATGGAAGCAAAGTGATCCCGATCGCCAAGAATAATAAGGCAATGTATATAAATGATACGGTATCCTGCAAAACACCAATAAACTCAAAGCTCATACTTTAGCCCATGAATAAAAGTCAGTCATACATGACCAACATTTAATAAGAGAGATCTACTGTCTGGCCAATTGATCTAATAGCTGATGTATCAAACTTCACACGGCTCGACATCAAGGATTGCCCGGGGCAAGTGAAACATGCATTCGGGCAAGTGCGATATGTCTCCGACATACCAGACAGGGCAAGTTAGAATGAGCATACATTACAAACTAGCACCACAAAAATTAGGCTTTGTGATCTTTTATTTCAGTTCCTAAAAGCGTCCCTCACCACATACCAGCCATTATGTCTTGGCTGTTTTATTAGTCTGTTTCATTTACTGCTTTGCAAGTTATTTTATATCACCCCGCTCTTCTAGTATGGTATGCCTACTCTTTATAGACCCCTTATACATGTCAGGTATCACGTGATAATTACAGCTGGGGTCAGACAGACACCATCTTTCATGCAAGCAAGGCTTAAACTGTCTTCAACATGGTCATTTTAGTGCTGTTTTCATTTGTTCAAACAGAAATAGATAAAAAGGCATTACCGTCTCCCTGCTATCAGAAAAATGTTAACAAATCGAAGCAAATGCTTCAAGAACAAGGAAATGAGTGGTTAAAGAATACGATGAGAAGAGCTCAGCCTGAAAACTAGAGAAATTCACGACTGTATTTAAAATGTATCTTACAAAAACAAAAGTCGGAAGTGAGGATGGAAGAGTTTGCTTAAGAATATTTTTTCTGCTTGCATTCAAGTTGCTCCATCAAAGTGTGATTTTCTTACAGGTGAAGCCACTTCCTTATTTGACCCAGAAAACCCAGATTGGTTTCACACAACTCTGGCATTTAAAAAAAAAAAACCCTCAACAAGGAGTGACATGCGCAATAAATCCTGAAAGAACAGAACAGATTAAGAGCAGAGAGAGCTGGAGCTTTATCATCAGACAAACAGTCCTGTGCAAAATATTTATATATCGGGTTTTTTTTTTTTTAATTTATATCATCCACCTCTAGGTTTATATAAAAAAAAAAAAAAAAATAAGTGTTGCATCATGACAGACTGGCTGCACTAATTGTTGCAGGTTGCCAGGTCTGTATAAAACACCCTCAACCTACACAATTTTAAACTCAAACATTATCCTCCGTCATGACAGCACAGGCTTTTTTTCCCTTTAAACCTAGAGATGGATGATAAAACGATACACAAGCACTCCTACACATTACTGTTCACCTTTATTTTCTTCAGACAAAAACTGTTATAGATTTCCATTTTATGATTCCTACATTATTGAGCAAAGAACCTACAGTCAGAGAGAGTTCTACACAAACACACTGAACTTTACAGCAGCTGCATGCGTGTGAAATGGAAATAAATCGACAAAGACAGGAAAAACCATTTTGGATAAAATTGTTCTTGTCCATTACAAGTAATTATAATACATAGGGCCAAATTACTCAACTCTGATTGACCAATCAAGGAGGGCTTTTTTTTCCCTCCTTAACACAGGGCTGTATTTCTGAAGTGCTATTGGCTAGTTCGTTGCTTGGTTATGAAAATTAGCAAATTTTGTCAACAAAATGGCTGACTCAATGCTGCGTTTCGCTATATTTGACGAAGAAATGATAAACCAATTGAAAGCTGCAAGCGAAAATGAAAATACCAAAAAAATACGCATTTTTGGCTTTCCGTGTTTAAGAAACAGGCCGCAGAAAGACAAATAAACAAGTCTCTAGTGGCATATGACTGCTGCGAGTTAGAATACACCATGTCACGATGAAATACGCTTTAGAAACTGATTCAAACTTGCAAGGTAGTCTCACACCCTGATTGGTTCAGAAAACGTGATTGACAAATGTTGTGAACTTGAACGGCTTCCGAAGTATGAATTTGGCCCGATGTATTATAAACAAGTAGTCGTACGGTTCCTCGTAAAATTAAGGATCAATTTCACTCGTGATTTCAAAGTTTTGAAGTTGCCCAAAATCACTCATGAAATTAAGCCTTAATTTTACTCGGCCCCAGACGATTACCTATACAACGTAACCAATAACTAAAGTCAATAATAAACTTAATCAATAACCAAACTTCAACTCAACGTGTGATCATTTTATGTTGCAATTCACAACTATTCTATGGTTTTCCTTAAAAAAAAAAAAAAAAAAAAGTAGTACTCGCAAAATAGGGCGCAAGTGGAAATTAACCCCCACTTGCTCCCCAGGGCAAAGTGAATGTCCAGCCCTGTTTCAGGAGAATAAATATTCATCTCTCATGTATGTATAGTTACATAACTGATGGCACCAACACTTTTTCCCCTCCCTGTGCTCTGGATGAACAGAAACTAATCTCCAAATTACTTCTACAGGATAAACTTTCCATGTCCAGTTTTCCTGACCATGAAACATTTCCTGCTACATGAAATGTGATGTCTTATAATAAAGACCCTGTGAGCATATTCAATGATGCAAGTTTCCTATATTGAAAAATATGACGCTACATTTTTCCAATACAATTCCCAAATCTGGGGGGGAAAAAAAAAAAAAAAACACTAATTCCATCATTCAAGCCCTTGACTTTCCCCCCCACATTCCTAAACAATCAGGATTGAGATGAGTGCATTGGCTAAATAAGCAAAGAATACTTTACAAATGATAAAACGTTAACCTCGTACTGGATTTATTAATAGCATGTTAGCTAAACCTCATCAAGGTCTACAGGGAACATTCTGGAAAATTACTGGAAAACCGTTCAGGTACACTAGCACTAGCATTACATTTCCATCCCAAAGGTATGTAATCGATAAAAACATTATCCAAACTCAAATTATTACAGAAATAGATTATTTATGTTACCTCATTTGACAGCTATTTTATCCTTGAATTTAAAAGGCTATTCATGCTAGCTAGAGCTCAGAGCAAATACCAGAGCCGAATCCCAAATTGCACACTTAGTGCACTAGGTAGGTCACGAAATCCATTATTTCATCCTCGAAGTAGTGCACTTGTATAGGGAGTCGACATCAAAATGGGATTGCACCCATGTCCTGACGTCCGTTAACTATCGAAAGAGATTTAACTCGGAAAAAAACGAGATTAAAAACATCCTTGAAATGCATACTTCACAAAATTAATAAAATAAACCTGTGTAATTATAAATATTAAAAAAACACTAACATTTAGAAACATAAATAGATAGCTAACTTTGTTAGCCTTGTGCGCGAGCGTGACTATTGTATTGTTTCCACAAGAAAAGAGCTAAAATGCTAATTAGCAAAACGCTGTAAATACGTATAGCTATTTTGAGAAAAATGAGGACCAGGTGCTCACCCCGTTGATGTGGGTTTAAAGCGCCAGTCTGTTTGCCGTTGTGCGACCCCTCGGCTGGCGGCGTGGCCGTGGACCTGACGCGCTTCCACTGTGCGGGCGATACAAAGCGCTGCGCGGTGGCCTTTATATAACCTCTTGGTCAATCTAACCACGCCCCTTATTCACAGTAAACCCCGCCCAAGAACTCAGCACACACAATGACGTTTTCTGTTTTAGGGCTGATTTCACAGTACCTTTGTCCCGGTTCTGTTTCAAAAACAATCAACAAAAAACGTTATGAAACATTTAATAAGTGACCAGAAGTGAAATCATACTCTTCCTTTCAAATTCAAACTCAAACGTGTAGTAAATGAATACTTTGTATGTACACTATAGATTACAGTAAGAGCTCATGCATGATGCAAGCTTCTGTAATAACCATGACTGCTGTCATCCATCCATCCATCCATCCATCCACCTATCTATCCATCCAAATCATGATGAGTAAGCACAGAATCAGTTAGAAACTGATGTCATCCATGATAAGAAGAAAGAAGAAACCTTTATTCGTCACATGCACACTTCAAGCACAGTGAAATTCATCCTCTGCATTTAACCCAT
>JAOEHH010000002.1:57907110-57918921 GCA_025447875.1 Notarius cookei
CCGGCCACGGGGCTCGAACCCGGACCTTCTTGCTGTGAGGCGACAGCACTAACCACTACACCACCGTGCTGCCTTTGTATTTCATTTTAATTAATTTTATTATTCTTTCATAAAGAGAGTAAAATTTTCCACAACTGTTTTCTGTATTGATGTCGTGGCCTTAAAAATGTTCAATGTCTCTGATTTCTGTGGAAAATGTAGTTTTGCTGCCAGTGATTTGTGCCCTTTGCTGTCTCTACTTTAAATATGGATTTATTAAATTGGCATGGAATTTTTTATATAGATTCTTTCTAACCAGATCTTGACATCTGTCTAAACACATCTAAACTCTTACGAGCTAAATGTAGATTCGCTCAGAAAATATCTGCCATGTTCCATTTTGCTCATCTTCAAAATAAAGAAGAGCTCTAACACACTCTGTACAAATGACAACACACACAGTTTTCAAATTAGTCTTAAATGAACTAACAACCAGAAACTCATCCAACAGAACAAAAGTAATGAAGGTATCAGTGATTATTTCCATGCTGACGTTAGCGTGAAGATCAGTGGAGTGAACAGACAAGGAGGAGACTCGCGTTTAAACGCAATGAGGTGATGAGACAGAGACTAATGTGGATGATGCTGATAATTAAGGCAGAAAAACTTACCATCCTTTATGAAGTCAGTAATGGTGTTTTTCCATCAGTAGATGAGGTTATAAATCTCACAGCGCTTGAATATACAATACATTTCAGTTCTGGAAAGTTTCTCGGTTTCAGAAATTTATATTGTAAAAAATGTGAATGTTTGACAATGTGGAGGGATTTTCACACAGATTTCACCCCAATCATCTGTCAGGTTCTGCATCACACCATTCAATCAGGAAAAATACAAAAGAAAATCTCTTAATCTTACAGAAATTCCTCTCAAACCTAGATAAAATCCAGCATGCATGCACGCGCGCACACACACACACACAAACACACACACACACACCTGCTTAACAGATGATAGAGCGTTTCTCACTCACCTTCCTGCACAGCCTGAAACGGGTTGTCAGGTTCAATGAGTTTGATGGAGTGTGTGACGCGTTCATTCTGTAGGATGTCATCACTCAGACTCAGATCAGAAATGGCCAGCTGGAAAACCTCTGAGTCCCGGGCAGCATCCTGCTCAAAGATCGCACCTGCACAGGAATAAAATAGCCATTAATCAAATAGACACTTTATAATCACATCTCAGTTCCATTTTCCAACAATGATTCTTCTGTCCATGAGCCTCTCATACACCACAGAAAGCATGACTTTGAGTCCACATATTAAAATCTTCCTTTTGGAAAAAAAAAAGAAGTCACTGACATTTATATATACACCTGGATCATTAAGAACCAAAGACAACACCACTATTAGGCCCAAGGACAACACTGCCATCAAAACTGGCATTGCCTCTATCAACACCAAGGACTGCACCTCCATCAGAACCAAGGACAGCACCACCATTTAGCACTGAGAAGGCACCTCCATCAGCACTAATGAAAGTGCTATCATCAGAACCAAGGACAGTGCCACCAGAGGCTCCAAGCATGGCACATCCTTCAGAACCAAAAACTGCGCCTCCATCAGCACCATCATCAGAGCCAAGGACAGTGTCAAAATTCAGCACTAAGGACAGCACCATCATCAGCGCCAAGGACAGTGTCACTGTTCAGCACTAAGGACAGCACCACCATCAGAGCCAAAGACAGTGCCACCGTTCAGCACTACGGACAGCGCCATCAGAAACAAGGGCAGTGTCACCGTTCAGCACTATGGACAGCGCCATCAGAGCCAAAGGCAGTGTCACCGTTCAGTACTAGGGACAGCACCATCAGAATCAAGGACCGTGCCACTGTTCAGCACTACGGACAGCGCCATCAGAGCCAAATACAGTGCCATCGTTCAGCACTACGGACAGCGCCATCAGAATCAAGGGCCGTGCCACTGTTCAGCACTACGGACAGCGCCATCAGAGCCAAAGACAGTGCTGCCGTTCAGCACTAAGGACAGCACCACCGTCGACACCAAGGACAGTGCTGCTGTTCAGCACTAAGGACAGCGCCACCGTCAACACCAAGGACCACCATTTATTACAGGGAGCAGTGAAATAATTCAGTGCCAAGGACAGCGCCATTTTTAGAACTACAGCATCAGCAGAGAAGACATCAAGGACAATATTTTGTCAGACTACTGTTTTATTGGGCATTTCTTCAGAAAATCCTGGATATCATTTGATGCAGTTTATGCATTTATCACAGAAATGCTTTGGGGAATCAAATGATATTTTTTGTCATGGCACTCAATCCTAATCAGCATTGAGGACAGACTTTAAATCGAGAACTTAGATAGAAGTGTTGCAGCCATCTGAACACATTGAGTGACTTAGATTACAGTTTTTCGCAAGTGCTTCAAAACATTTTACTAAACATGCTTTCATTTTCTCAAAAACGTAAACACAATATCAGAACATCTCATTCATCTGTTGAAATCTCAGACTTCCAGTCCAAAAGTAAACAGCCAACTCAAAGGCATTCAGTCAGATACTTGAAGCAAGCACTGCACTCAGAAGACACACACAAGCAAGCAAAAATTATGTATCTCTCTCTCACTCACACACACACACACACACACACACACACACACACAGACCAAAAGATGCAACCCAGATCAATTTAGGACATGACTACAAAATCCTGAGACTGCCAGGAGTTAAATATTGCATAATTATCAAGCTTTCAATTGATGGCACTCCACCAACAATAATGAAAGTGTCCAGGTACACCATATGCAAGAGCAAGTTTCAAGTTTTTATTTTCCTCCAGTGCACTTCTTCTCAAAACTTATGTGCCAAAAAAGAAATAAAAACAGTTCTGTAATGCTGTAAAACTACAAAATCATAAAACAAAATATCATAAATGACAAAAAGAATTCTAAGAAAAGGCGCCATCTGTCCCTTTACAGTATTGCTTCAGTTTCATGTCTCTGGGCAGGGTCAGGCCACAAAACTTCATCCACATCACATGAGACGTTCGCTCTTTGAAGGCAGAGAGGGCGATATACCCAGCTGTGTCTCAATCAGGCTTTGGTAGACTCAAAAACAATATCCTACAAGCTTTATCCATGGCTCTCAAAATATTCCCTCCATCACAGGGATTCCTGCCGTAAACCTACCACCATGCTGAGAAGAATTATTTTATGGGGTTGAGAAATGGACGATATGTTGGCAAGAACAAATCGGAAAACCTGGCATGATGACTGAACCAGTTACATTTGGCTGCAGCTCGATGAAAATTGACATTGTCCCAAATTATAATGTATTGTAACAACTCTGAGCATCCAGCCTCATTTGGTTCACGTTGCTCAACACACTCATGATGGCGATTGAGGAAATTCAACAGATGTGCTGTTGTGAAGGCCCCAAGTGGCATGGTGGTGAGAACCTCACATTCATTAATCATCACATTACCTCCCTGCTGCACAGGGACTTCCACAATAGCATGCTGTCCAATAACGTTACACCCCCTTCTCCTTATTTAGGTCAGGTTAAATCCAAAATTTCTGGTACTGCATCCTATATGATGCTGCATTGCCTTTGCTTATACATATTGCAGGTTTTGGGTCTCGATTCTGCCTGAATTGCTTTTAAAAGGGACCTCATAAACCTGATTCATGTTCAGTCTGTTATGATGTAGGATGCAGCCAATCATACAACTGCTGATTTGATTTGTCTGCTGATCTTTTTTTGTCACATCAGAGCAAAATTATTCCTCTAACCCATCTGAAGCAGTGAACACACACTTGAGTAATGAGCACACACACACATACCCAGAGCAGTGGGTAGCTATGCTACAGCACCTGGGGAGCGGTTGGGGTTTCAGTGCCTTGCTCAAGGACACATCAGCCATGATACAGAAGGATGGGAAAGTGCTGCTCATTCACTCAACTCCCCTCACATTTTTCCTACCGGTCCCAGGAATCGAACCAGCAACACTTTAAGCCTAAGGCTGCTTCTCTAACTGTAAGGGCCTTCAGAGTCAGCTTCTACGAGTCTGCTGTGAATTTCATGCAAGCAAATTACGCTATTAGCCATGAATATATTCACCATTGCATCTTCTTGTTCATCTATCAGGAGGCGTCATCTGGCTCCACTCTAAAGCCTCCTGGCAGTTTTACAAAAGAAACAACACACAGTGCAGCTTTGAGATCTGCAATCAATGTACAGTGCAGGCTTGTAGTACTCGAGTCCAACTTGTTCCCTAATTTTAAGGGCTCGTGACTCGAGCAATGATGACTCGGATGAGGTAATTGGAGACGAGGACTCTGATTTTTTCTTTATTTTTTGTAACATGCCATAATATTTTGGCACAAGATATTTATATCTACATTAATTTTTGTATTACTTTCATGCAAGAGTGTCACACCTGCGCCCCTTGGCACGTACTCCGGACAGCACGCGCGCCAAGTGAACTTTCACATGTGCGCGCCGTAAACGACTCGTACCTGCACAGGATTAAGGTGCAATCAGCATGCCAATATAAAAACTCTGAAAACACACTTACTTTGCGAAGTATTGAGTTGCATTGCTGATACATTACCAAGCCTTATTTCCTTGTTTGGGTTCCTGATCCCTGATTTCCTGTTTCTCATTTTTGATTCTGCAAGTCTATGATAGCCTGTTTGTGCCTTGCTTGACCTATTGCCTGTTTCACTGTTTTACGATTTTGCCTGCCGATCTGGATTGTTTATGTGTCTCCGCTTGTAACACACCTTCTGCACTTACATCCGTCTCCCAACCATCTCTGACAGAAGACTTCACATTCCCTGACAAAGAGAATGCACATTCACCTGTTCATACATCATGTTCAGGAACAAACTAACGTTAATGGCGCTAAAACAGCCACCATCAAGTAGTGCGGTTGGAGTCTTGTTCTTGGACTCAACTCGGATCAATAGTGGACTCAACTCAGACTCGACCCGAAATTTTTTTAATGACTTGGACTGGAACACTGGGGACTCGAGACTGGACTCAGATTCGAGGTTTAGTGACTTGACTACAACACTGATTCCAGCCCATTGGACTGTTTGGCAGTAAGGTAGGAGGCTCATTCAGTCGCCATAGCTACACTAGATAGGACTGGTATCTGACAGCCCTGCATACAAAATTCTGCAGAATGATGCTTAAAACGCAAATAAAACACTCCAATACACACCTGCAGTGCAGAATTAGTCAAATTTCTAGTGTGCATAAGCATGCACTGTAAATCTCTACAGAACCAAAACTGAAGCTTTAATATGATGCCAGAAACTCACTAACTTTAACACAAAACACGCACAGACCAACACTACCAACATTACAACTCAATGCGCAGTATGCATTTGCAATGTCACTAATCCTTGTTACAGACTGATCTTGGCCAATTCAGTCTTAATGCACATGGTTTTACCATCAAAAAGGACAAGCAGAAAAACACTTGGCAGTCCAGAGTGAGTGATCTCCTTCCTCAATGGAGGATCTGCAGCAGCGTTTGCCAAATAGTCAGTAAATGGCAACCCACTGGCATCTACTTTGTCACTACCCAACCCCCAGCTTACTGTATATCTCCCCATGCTCCCACTCATACCCTCAATCCATATTCTGAACACTGATGTTTCTGCCATTATCATTATTGCTTCTATAATTGTTGGTCTTATTAGTAATACACAAAGATGTCCAGAAGTGCCGGCAACCGGCGGTTTTCTCTGGCTACACAATCTGCGCCAGCTACTCGATCCTAGTAAAAAAAACTCTTGCCTTTCAATGTTCAAGCAATTTATATCATCTCCACTGCCCATAATTTGCTGCAAATCCAATTATTTCACCACAAAATTGTCTTCGATTCAGGTCATGACTAGAAGCGATGCCATATTTGATAATCGATTCTCGCACTCTGTTTGGCTGAGCCGGACCATGTGACCACATCATAGCGTATGTAATTATGTGACACCATGTAGTTATGTTACAGAGCCAGGCAGCATACTACAGAGGGTAACTCAGAAATCCAAACACAGACATCTGGAAGGAAATTTCATACATAATTTGCAAGTATTTTACAGGGAAATGGTTAGTAATTTATTAGCTGAGAATGCACCAGAAAGCATGTAAATTTCAAAATATTCTGGGGGGGGTATGCCTCCAGACCACCCTAGAATTAGCACCTTAGCATTAGCTGCTGACTACTTTTTTTTTACCTGGCTACTTCAAATTTTCTGGAGAACCCTGAGTAGAGTGTTTTTACTATTATCATCATCATAAACAGTTCTTTTTTAGTGTTGCTAATATTGCTTTTTATTACTATTACTAGAGATGGCGAGTTGGCCGAGCGGTTAACGTGTCTGACTCTTGAGTGGGAGATCACAAGTTCTACTCGTGGTTGGGTCATATCAAAGACCATCATAAAAATGGTACCTACTGGCAAGGCATGCTGCAATACAGGTGTGAGTGGGGAGTCAAACTCTTGTGGTTACCAGAGGACTAGCCCCCCACTGTAACCCTAGCTATGTGAGAAGCCAAGGGCTACAGAAACAGAGATCGGCACCGCCATACGGCCCGGGAAGGACTTTAGACTTTTTATGCCTCCACCACTGTAAGGTGCAGGAGGCATTATGTTTTCGGCTTGTCTGTCCATCCGTGCATCCGTCTGTGCATCCGTGCGTGCGTCCTGAAACCTTGTGAACGTGATATCCCAAAGGCTAATGAAAGGAATTTCACCAGACTTTCACCATTTGTGTGCTTTGGGACAAACATGAACTGATTAGATTTTGAGATTGAAAGGTCACTGAGGTCCAAATGTCTTTTATAATTAATATTTCAACTACATTAGTGACATTTATGGAATAAAAATAAAACAACCAGTTGACATTCATCAAGTGTCAGCTTTATTCAATTACAATACACGACTCTCCAGATCTAACTCGTATCATACCTTCACCTACTGACCGTTTCAATGCACCGTGTTTAAAATAAAATAAAAAAAATATTGCTGGGGACTGGTGCGTATTACGTGCATGGCAGGTAAGCGCTTCTTAACACGGATGGCACTTTACCGCGAACACAGCATAAGGAAAGAGGTAACATGGCCCGAGTTTAAATGGTAGAGCGTGCAGCACAATGAATGCTCTCTCACCTCGTTAAGATGCTATTGGGAAACCCACCCATGACCAGTGACCATCTTTACACAGAATTGCTCGGGCAGCTCTGCACTGGGCGCTTACGTGGATGGGGAGTGGAGTAGGTCCAAATGTAGAACATTCACATAGCAGCACGCCGTCGCCAAGATAAGAGAAAATTAAACAAGACCACTTTTTAAAAAAAATATATATATATTCCTGTAGCGGCAACTTTTACAAGCGCATCGGCAATATTGTAGGCGTAGCGGCCCGATACGCTGAAAAGGCCGAGTTAGAACCCTGTGGTTCTACGGATGCGTTTTGGAATCACTTTCGAGTTAAGATGAAGTAACGGTTTCACAAAACGGTTAGGAAATAAAACAATTAAATAAAGGGGATATGATGATGGGCCTGTAAGTAAATTAATTCACATCTGAATTGATAAATGCTATGAAACCCAGCGTGAAATGAATTACAGGACGGTGTGTGTGTGTGTGTGTGTGTGTGTGTGTGTGTTGTGTAGCTCCATGGTGATCAGAGACCTGACTCTGCGCAGCGCGGCAAGTTTTGGCTCGTTCCACCTGATCCGCCTGCTCTACGATGAGTACATGTTCTACCTGGTGGAGCATCGTGTCGCCCAGGCAACCGGAGAAACCCCTATCGCTGTCATGGGAGAGGTCTGTCTGATCACACCCAGCTTCTGTTCTTACTCTCATGAGCATGTGCTAACGTGTGTGTGTGTGTGTGTGTGTTTGACCTGCAGTTCAGTGACCTCAGCTCGATGATGCCGTCCCTCATGGAGAAAGGTATGAGCTCACTTTTTATATGGTATGCTGTAGCACACGTGCACACACTTACACACCCTCTTTTTGTTAGATCCGTCTTTCTCAGACGACATGAGTGACCTGGGCAGCGACGCAGACGTGTCCCGGGGGACGTGCGAGCCTGCCGTGAAGAGAGAGAGAATCGAGATTAATCACACTCTGCAGGAGATCTGAAGTTGGTCCAGCGTGTGCGAGATTGTGTGTGTGTGTGTGTGTGTGTTTATCCACTAGAATCCACCATTCTGCTCACGAGAGTTGATGTAACACTGGCTGGATTCTTGTTGTTTATGAAAAACTAATGCAGTCTACAGACTTTATAGTTTGTGTGCTTGAGGCTCGTTTTCCTTTCCTCCTTCTTCTTCTTCGTGCCTCTGTGTGTATAATCTGTGCCATAGTGTCCTTTCAGTGCCTTAGACGAGAGCAGAAACCACTTGAGCACACACACACCGTGCCTGTCCCGTGGTACTATCGTATCATCTCCTCGAGCACCTTTGGAAGAAATATTTCAGATCCCCGTAGTGTTCGCTGCAGTCGCTCACTCACTCGGGTCCCATGCAAACACAAGAAAAGAGAAAAAAAAAAAAAAATACAAAGCACCCTGTCCGTATGACACAAGCCGTCGATACCTCAACTGTTTCTATGCTGCGCCATTTTGTGTAAAGAGGCTCAACAGGCCGAGAGCCGCTCCTTATAGAACGTTCTTCTTGATGTATGTAAACTTATCGGCTTTACGGTTAGCGATTGACACTACGTTCACGCGTTCATTTCGACATTCTCAACACAAAAGCGACTCATCCAAATACGAACGCGTGGCTCGACAGATTCCTCGGACCAAATCCCATGGTGCCTACCCTGCGGTCCGAAACAAAATGGAGGAAACGCGTATAATGTTGGTTTGAACGTTATCCTGACTTAAATGTGTATAGAGGCATTATGAAGAAAAATAAAAAGCTTAGCGCGTGTACGTAATCCGTAATTTTGTGCTGCTAGTCCGAAGTCTAGCAAGTGACCTGCAAATCAAACTAGTTTACACACTGTTTAATTCGTGTGTAATGAGAGTTAGTTAAGAAACAGTCGTAGCTATAGATATGTTTAGGGAAAAAAAAAGTTGGGCAGGCCACGCCCACAAGGTAGCTGCATTTATACACGACAAACTAACAGATACGAGCGAATTGTTGCCTGCGAGTGTGAATGAACACCGGGTCAAAACTTTCGTCATGGTAACAATCGAGTCTGTAGTAAAGACCCGAATCGAGGTGTTCTAGCGTTTGTCTTTTGTCGGATCTAAAAGGATGGAGTTCACATCCTGCGTACGTGTAACTGAACGTCAGTCTGAGCTCGCTGGTTTGTTCTGAACACTCTTTCTTTCTCTCTTTATACATAGGATGTTAAACTTTTTATATAACGTACATTTTATCAATTTTAAATGGAATGATTGTTATTGTGTGATATGAATAACGCAAGCTTTCTAGCTATTTTATAAAAACATTTATTTCACCCTTAAACCGAAATATGCACACACACACACGCACGCACACGTCGCCTTGGTGCTGGATTTCCGATTGTGCTTTTTGTTCTCGTCGTATGAAAACGTATCTATTTATATATATATATATAATTAATTACCCAAATTTTAGAAAATCGTTCCGCTCCCGGTTTGTTGCTCGTGTTGTGTTTCTTTCTCCGTGTTTACAAATGCAGTACGATTTTATTTTTCCCCCCTTCTTTTCTTCTCTCCAGGATGTGATTCGTCATCTTCGTGGCCTTTTTTTTTTTTAAATCCCTCTCTCATATCAGTTACGAGCGCTTCAGGCTGTTAGTGCGTTTAAGAAAATTTGCATAACTTGGTAATAGTTTTTTTTTTTGTATTGCTGTTTTAGATGGATTATTTTTATTTTTATGGGAGTAGATGATTCTTCTCACAATTATATTTTGAGGAAAAAAAAAAAAAAAAATCAATTGTTCTTGAATATTCTTTCCTAGGCTAAGAACAGACTGCGGTCTGTAATAAAATCTTACTTCAGTTGTATTTTGTACTGGTTTAAAAAAAAAAAAGAGAAGAAAAAAGAAAAGTGTAATAAATTGGTGTAAACCACTTAATGACCATGTCTGGGGTATTTTTTTTTTTTCCCTTTTTTATTAATAAACCACAAACACAATTCAATCTTTACAAAGCTGGAATATTAAACAAATTATTATTATTATTAGAGTTACATAAACAAGACCGGGTGACATCATACACATCTTCACTCGGCTCACTCACTTAAAAATAACGTCCAGGAAATGAAGAAAAACAAACGAAGTCGTGCGTCTGGTGATGGAGCTTCTGTCGAACGAACACATCAAAGCACCGAGAACAGCTAAGTGCTGAGTCTGATCACCTGTGTGTGCATGTGCGTGCGCCTTACACAGCAGTGCATCATGGGTAATATCCAGGTCCCGTGTCTTACTGCGTATTCAGTCCTTAGAAAAACACTTGGACGTGGCCTTTAGTGATAAAAGTGCAAACTTTGTCCAGCAGATGGGAGGGAGGGACGATGAGGTTCTCCTACAGCAAACAGCCGGCCATGTACTTCCCTGAAACACACACACGCACCCCTTCTGTAAGACACTGCTGCATAACCAGCTAAAAGTTTGTACACCCCTGCCTGTTAGATGGTCTACACTTGTCTAACCAGCACCTCCACCCACAGACACGTTGCATTCCTTACACATGATATTCCACTCATCCACTTCGTAAAGCATTTTATTCATGCCATACTTTATCCGTTTATGATCACGTTTAATGCTGCCGAACGTCTGCAAGTTCCTGTTCTCACTTATGTTAGAGCAGCTTAAACAGTCCTTTCATCACCAGCCTGTTTCCCTTGCCCACAAAGTTAATAAAAGGAAAAACAAACCCACCACACTGTCATGTTACCACAAGACCACAAAGCAGCATGAACTCCTCTCTGGAAGACGTCAGAGTTTAAGCTTAAAGCACCGACAACGGAGACTCCGACTTACACATTTATCCTTACAGAAGATTTCACATCAACAATTCCATGTTATGAGAGGATGGATAAAAACCTGTGATTTGCAGTTGCACTGTGGTCAGAGAACAAACGTGTTTGAGAAATATTTTCATTAAAGCTATATGATTGACTATTATACTCCCTGCTGTATGAAGGGAGAGAGAGAGAGAGAGAGAGAGAGAGAGAGACTCTCACCGGTGGCGAATCTCTTCTTGAGCAGGGACATGCGGTATCGGCCACCCACCAGCTCCATGTCCAGGCCCGACAGAGACGCCCCTGTACCCACAAACTGCACAGCCAGGCTCGGGGCAGGACCACGGGGCTCCTCCAGGCACTGCCAGCTGGCACACAGCGTGCCTGAGCCTGATGCGCACACACACACACTGACATTTTATCCATTTAGCCATAAGCTTCCCTTATTTGTCAGCTACATTAACATTACAGCGCCAGTGCACTCATAACCCGGCTCCTCCTTTAACAGTGACCCAAACATGGTTCTATTTAACCTGAATCATGCAAACGAAAATTATATAAACTGAATTGTATTGAATCAAATCATAAACAGAATCATACCGAATCACTTAAATCCTATAAACTTAAATCAAATGGCTTAAGCCACTATGGACAAGGGGACAAATATTACACAAAACTTCTATCCTGGTAAGGTCGTCATTTTCCCCTCAAGATCCAAAAAGAAAATTTTACCAGATACTGACCAGATGGACTGAGCACATTAAACCTACAAGGTCAGATTTTAGCTGATTTCTTAGAATCGCTGAGTGAAAATGTAATGTAGCCTCCCCCCCCCCA
>JAOEHH010000002.1:58493267-58503348 GCA_025447875.1 Notarius cookei
AGCGAGGGCCTTTCTGTGTGGAGTTTGCATGTTCTCCCCATGTCCGCGTGGGTTTCCTCCGGGTGCTCCGGTTTCCCTCACAGTTCAAAGAAATGTGAATAGGTTAACATGGGGTAGTCATGGCCTGAGGTTGGGCTGAAGTGCCCTTGAGCAAGGTACCTAACTCCCAACTGCTCCCTGGGTGCTGTAGCATAGCTGCCCACTATTCTGTGTATGTCTGTGTGCTCATTGCTCATATGTGTGTGCATGTGTATGTTCACTGCTTTAGATGGGCTAAATGCAGAGGAGGAACTTCACTGTGTGCTTAAGTCTGTGATTGAGTGTACGTGTGACAAATAAAGGCTTCTTCTTTTGTCAGAAATAGGGGTACAGTAAGAGTCCATTTCTGTCCCCCAAAGGTACAATCTACACTAATATACCCCCCTAGGGCTCATTATTGGACCTCAAGGTAACTATGTGTACCTTTTTGGCGCTAAAAGGTGCGTACATATTCTCAAGTAGTATATAAAGGGTACAAATAAGTTCCTAAGTACCTTAGAAGGTACTGCCTCAGTGACAAGCCGTTGTACCCCTAAAGGTACAATAATGTGCTTTATTTTCTGAGAGTGCATATCCTGATTGGAAAATGCCCCAACGTGGCATTATATGATGTATGGAAAATACTTTCAACATTGCTCCTTACATAGGTGTGATCCCTGCTTCTCCCCATATTAATTAGCTGCATCACCCACCCCCCCCCCACACACACACACACACACACTTTATCTTACCCAATCCATCACCAGCATGTTTTTGAGAAGCACGAGGAAACTCAAGAACCCAGAGGAAACTCACACAGACACTGGAAGAACATGCACAGAAAGTGCACACAGACTGTGACCTGAGGTCAAGACTGAACCCCTGACCTGGGAGGTGTGAGAAGGATACAATGCTGTCTGCTGTGCAACAACAACAACAATAAATGCTACTACTACTACAAATAATAATAATAATAATAATAGATGGTACAGTGGTGTAGTGGTTAGCACTGTCACCTCACAGCAAGAAGGTCCTGGGTTCGAGCCCAGTGGCCAGCGAGGGTCTTTCTGTGTGGAGTTTGCATGTTCTCCCCATGTCCCCACGGCGAGAGAGTTGGAGTCTCTGCTGTAGTGGATCTTCAGATCAGATCTGGGGATATTTGGGTCACCAAGGTAGCGCTGAACCGCAACAGTAAAACTAAAGCACTCAATACTATGTGAAGGGAAACACCACATAATGGTTTGAAACAGTTTTACTGCTTCTAAATCACTGACGACACATGGGTGTGTACAGAACGAAGCGCTGAGTTGGCTATTATCTATGTACGATGAGATTGAGTGGAGTAACTGTTTTATTATATCCACATTCCCTGGATTTTGAGAAACAGAGCGTTTTTATTTTTGCAAATTCGATAAATAAAAACTTTATACAAAATGGCCGACAAAATCATTTCCGCTTAAAATGTAAACAAACCGGTGAAATGACAGTAACAATTTGTGAAAGTGCAATAATAATTCTTGAAAAATAAAACAAGATATGTTCTTACTATCAAATACTTTTATTCGATATTTTATTGCTTTTTTTGTATTTTTGGGAGTTTTGTTTTCGAGTAGAGTTTTTATTTCGTCCTCTGTTGGTTCAGCAACATGCTCTGCCAATTTGTTTTTCTCTACTCATGGTATATGAGCTGATAACCTCGTAGTAGAGTAGCCAATCAGAGTGCGTGATTGCTCATATCCAGTGAATGTGGATAGAATATATGTGTGTGTGTGTGGTCACTATATGGGCAAAAGTATGTGGACACCAGACCATCATACAGTGGCCATACACTCGCCGAACACTTTATTACCCTCTACTAATATGGGGTTGGGCTTACCTTTGCTCTCAAAACAGCTTCAATTCTTCGTGGCATGGATTCCTTAAGATGTTGGAAACATTCCTTTAAGATTTTGGTCCATCTTGACATGATTGCATCATGTAATTCCTGCAGATTTTTCAGGTGCACTTTCTTTCTGTGAATCTCATGTTCTAAGATGTTCCATTGGTTCTATCCGGTGACTGGGAAGATCACTGAAGAACACTGAACTCATTATCATGTTCATGCAACCAGTTTAATATTACTTTTGCTTCGAGACATGGTGTATTATCATGATGGAAGTCATAATGAGACTTTATTTTCAGAAGGTTAATAACCAGTTTAGCTCACACTAATCTTACACTGGGCCTTCTATCTATCCAGGCTTGGGACTGGCACTAAGTATGCACTGTCTTGTACAACCCTAGCTGGGTATTTTACCTAATCTGCATGCCTTTGGGGGAAACCAGAGCACCCAGAGGAAACCCACACAGATAAGGGGAGAACATGCAAACTCCACACAGAAAGCCCTCCGTCGGCATTCGCGGGGTTCAAACCCAGAACCTTCTCGCTGTGAGGTGACAGTGCTAACCACTACATCACCCAAAGAGGTACTACTTTTTTGAAAGTCACATTTAAACTAGCCACATTTACATGCTATTTTAGTCATTTTTGCTATCTTGATATGCCCCACTAGCATAAGCATTCTCCATCCATCTACCTCTGCTATTTCCTTGAAACAACCAAGTGAAAAAAAGAAGGAAAAAAGAAGTAAAGAAAACAAACATGAATTTATGTATGGTCAAAGCTTGGTATTGCACAAAATTGATAACATCTATTTGGAGTTGTTTGCCAAAAAGGTTTTGGAACCCCGACCAAGGTAGTCTACATATCAACAGTTTGTCATGAAGGTAGGTTCTTCAAAATTTAATTAACTAAAAATGAAAAACATTTGGTGGATAACACAGTGAATTTGTCTTCAAACATGAACAATTGTTGGACCATGTATTGTTGGTGTATCCACCAAAAATCACATGGATTAGCTAGCGTCTCTCAGTTTGATAGGCCCTGTCCTCCATAGCTTCTAAGTGGTACAACTGTCCGTTTTTGCTCCATCACTGGGAGATTGTTAGTTGTAATTTCAAGGATGACACAGCTGTAAGAGCCACAATCCCATTCCAGGATTGGGAACTGTCATGTGATACATATCTGAGTCAAGAAGGAATTGATAATGACCAAAATGGAACTGGGCAAAATAAGGGTTTTGGGTCCTCCTAGCCACCTGAAGTGGGGAAAACATGTCCTAATTATTAGAGAAGTAGCTTTGGGACCAAATTCCCTGGACAAGCAGGAATGGCTGAAGTGCCCTTGAGCAAGGCATCTAACCCCCAACTGCTTGCCAGGCTGCTCTGGATAAGAGCGTCTACTAAATGCCATTAATGTAATGGTGTAATGTGATGAAGTGTTATTTAGTTTGTACCACTGAGAGAACTATTAAAGGTTCTGTGTTGAATCCAAATACAGAGGGATTCCCTTTCAGACAAGGTTCAGAAAGCTAGAACTATTAACTCTCCGAAGAACCCTTTAGAAAGAGTATAGGTTTTTCCTTGTTTCATGTATATATTTTGAATAAAGAGTCAGTTGGTGTGGTTCAATCTCTCCTTGCCTTCCTTGAGGATGTTTCTCAAGATAGATTTAGCCCAAACAACTCTGGGAACCACTAAACCTCAGGACAGGAAGTGTAGGTGCTGGATGTGTATAATTAGGACATGTGTATATTCTAAATATTAATAGAACACAGGAGTATTCATTTATATTTTTGCTATGAATGAATAGCATACTGAGTTATAGATATATAGGCCTGCTTTAGTACTACAGTGAGGAATAGCATAATTTTAAGCCTCAATCTGACCAGGAGTGAGTTTCCCCAAAGCACCAAAGCAATGCAGCGCTGAGGTCATCAGCATATGTTAAATCGAGTATTTCACTGAACACTCTCTTAATGCTTTTTTTGGACAAATGTGCTTAATTTTATTGGACAAATCCAATTTGCATCAAAGCTACCATCCAGCTGGGAAGCTGAAAAGCACTAAAAGGAGCTACTAAGAGAAATCGACAGTCAGATGGAGTGACTGTCAAAGGGTTCAACCAGGTTATTGCTACCGCCGATAAGACAAGCAAACCACAGTGCAGGAGACAAACAAACGAAGTGAACAAGGTGATTAATCACACAGTCATTTAAAGCCAATCACTTCTCAGTTTATTAGGTACACCATGATTAGCTACACTCACTGGCTGTTTTACTAGTTGTAGGGCTATAATTACTCACTAACCCATCTGTTGCTATGTACAATGTGTCACCCCCCTCTTACCCTATCCATCAATAAGAGGGACCACCATAGGACCACTGCTAACCAGATGTTAGACCTAACTCAGAGCAGCAGTGACACTCACATGATAGTGTGGATGGTGGTGGTGGTGGTACGAGTGCATTAGGCACAGCAGCGTTGCTGAGATTTTTAAACATTGTATGCATGTGTGTGCGAATGTGTGTGTGTGTCCTGTAGGCCTGGTGGTGTGTGGTGGAGAAACTTGATCCATCCCGAAACAACACGCAGCACCGCTTCAAAGCTTGTTTGTGTTTTTACAGCTTGTCCAGCTGCTCTGGACGAATAAACACACCTGAGGGAACTGGACTGCTCCAAACACCATCAACGCCATCATCACGGGTCCTGCTGAGCACAAACATGAGGGGGTAGGTGTGTGTGTGTGTGTGTGTGTGTGTGTGTGTGTGGAGAGAGAGAGTGAAAGAGAGAGAGATGAACAGAATAAAATACCAATATACAGACCACTGAGTTAACACAAAGAAAAATGTTCTCTAGATTTTGTCTAGATTTCAATCAAGGATTAAATGGGACAACATTTATGGGTTTACAAGATTCCAATGTATTTAAATCAGAGGTTTTCCAAAAATAGATAGATAGATAGATAGATAGATAGATAGATAGATAGATAGATAGATAGATAGATCCTGTCAGGTTAGCTCATGTTAGCTAGCTAGCTAATGTTAATGGTGCAGATCATAAATATTTATGAATATACATTAAAAATCCTTCCAGAAATTCTCGTTAGCTCATGTTAGCTAGCTGACTAGTGTGAATATTAAAGATTATTAATATGTGTTTAAAAATTATTTCAGAAATCCTGTCAGAGCTAACTGCCCAGCTTTAACAATGAATGGTATCGTTTATGAACATAATAATAATAATAATAATAATAATAATAATAATAATAAATTTAAAAATCCTTTCAGGTTAGCCTATACTACTTGTCTAGTATGAATTGTAATAAATAAATAACATATATGAATATCTTAATATTTTCAGAATCAGTGATGCTTTCGAAATTTTATTAATATAATTTTAAAACCCTGTCAAATCAAATAAAAGATCCTGTCAGATTAGCTCCTGCTAGCTACTTGGCTAGTGCTAACTTGTCATGTTAGCCTGCTGGCTAGTTTTAACAGTGAAGATTTGCAAATAAAACTTAAAAGTAATTAACATTCAGTAAATCCTGTCAGGTTAACCCATGTATTGATTATTAGATACTTCACTTAATCTTAGCCAAAAGGCCGAGAAGCAATGATTTTAGTGATTTTATGATTTTAGATCTTTTTTTTTTTTTTTAATCCTGTCAGGTTAGCTCACGTTAGCTACTTGGCTAGTGCTAACTTGTCATGTTAGCTTGCTGGCTAGTTTTAACAGTGAAGCTTTACAAATAAGACATAAATGTAATTAAAATTCAAGAAATCCTGTCAGGTTAGCTCGTGTTAGCTACTTGGCTAGCACTGGTATTAGCCAAGCACTAACGTGTTATGATGATTATTGATTTTATGGATATGCTTTAAAATCCTGTCAGCCTGTTAGCAAATTGGCTAATATTAGAAGTGAAAATTGTTAATAATTATGACTACACTTTAAAATTCTTTCAGAAATTCTGTCAAAATCGGCAGTGGAGGGTTTGATGTTTATGCGGATAAACATTCTACACCTATTCCCTTCAGAAATACTCTTCATCGGACTTAAAAGTCCATAAAAACATATAAATCAGATTAGGTCACATATAATATAAGTCAGTTTAGCTCACATAATCTGCTTGGCTGTCATTAGTGAAGATGATTAATATTTATGAATATACCTGAAAAATTCATACAGATGTCCTGTCAGGTTAGCTTATGTTAGCTTCTTGACTAGCATTCATGGTGAAGATGTGCCTTTCAGAAAACCTGTAAGGTTAGCTCATGTTAGCTAGCCTGCTAATAAAATTTGTGAAAGTACACACACACACAAAGAGAGAGAGAGAGAGAGAGAGAGAGAGAGAGACAGTATGTCTCACTGTCCCAACACTTGATATTCATGGACGTCTGCAGTGAGTCAGGACTTGCAGAGAGAGCTTTTTCCTGGGCGTATGTTTTGTAAAATCTTTAGTAACGCTGCTAACAACAGGAACTTGTCGATTCAACGTTTGTGTTCTTTCCTGCATTGAGAGGCATAAAAGCTTTTAGCTGAGGCGCAAATGGCCTTGAGAGGCAGCACACCCACACGCTCTCAAACACGATTACACCGGTGTTCAGGTTCACGTTTGATCGATCCAGACAGGCTTGTGTATCGCGGGAAAATGACAGCAGCTGAATACTTCAATGATTCGAACGCTTTTGTGTGAACCGAAGCCTTTTCTGCTTGTGTTGAATGTTTTTCTAGCACGAGATTAAGGAATTAAAGCACATTTGTCCCCTTCATCCCTTCTTCTATTTCTTCTTTGTGTGTTTCCTCTCTCCTTTCCTTGTTAGCGTGAGCACACAACCTTGTGAAAGAGCTTCTACTAAACCTTTTATAACTGTGGCAATCCACTAACTTTCTCTCTCCTCCACTCCTGTTTCTATCTCTTGTTCTCCCTCTTTTTACTTTCCATCCTCTTCTTCTCTCTTCTTCCTTTTCCCCCTGACTTTTCATTTATTTCGCTCTCATTCCCTCTTTCTGTTCATATTGTTCTCCATCTCCCTTTATCTCTCTTTCTTCTTCTTTCAGTCTCCCTCCTTCCCTAACTCCCTCACTCTTCTCCTTTTTATATTCTGTCTCCTTTTCCTTTTCTCTCACTTCTCAATTTCTCTTGATCTCTCTATCCTGTTCTCTCCATTTCTCTCACTTCCTGTCTCGCTCCTTCCTTTTCCTCTTTCACCCATCTCCCTTCATTGTGCTCATCTTTTCCTCCTTCATTTCATTTATTTATGTAGGTCTTTCTCACTTTTCATCTTTATACCTAGTTTTTCCTCATCCTCTCTCCTTTTACCTACCTTCCTCTTCCTCCACCTCTCTTGCTCACATTATCCCTTTCTCTCTCCTTTTCCACTTCCTGTCTCTCCCTTGATCACTCTCTCATTTCATTCTCCCATTTCTCCTTCCCCGTCTACTCCTCTTTTCTCTCCCTCTATTTAGCTTCATCTTTCACTCTGCCTCTGACTCCCTAAATCTTTGCTGCCGCATTTGCTTTCTTTTTCACTCTCTCTCTCTCCCCCCAGGACTTTAGCCCCTCTCTCAATACCTTACTATTCACCTTTCTTCTCTCCCTCACTTTTATCTCACCACCTTTTCTTTTCTCCATCCTATTCTCAACCCTTTTCTTTGTGTCTTCTTTCTCTCTTCTTGTTACTTGTGTTTGTCTTGACATTCGTTCTGTTTTTCACTTCCTTCATTCTTTACTGTCCTTGTCTTCTTCCCACTACTATTTGTCTACATCTATCTATCTATCTATCTATCTATCTATCTATCTATCTATCTATCTATCTATCTATCTATCTATTTGGTTCTCTCTCTCTTTCTCTCTCTCCATTTCTTTCCCTCTCTCCGTCCCCCTCCCTGCTCTCTACGTCCCTGTGTGGCTGTATGTAACATCAGTAAAGCTGTCAGGCGGCCTGGCCAACATAAACAGGCCGAGTTCGGGGTTCAGAGGTGACGGGAGCTGAGATGTTTTTCCTGAGGAACCGAGGGACCCTGGAGAACCGCCGCCGGGGCCAAGGAGGGGTCGAGGGGGGAAGACGATCCCTCCGATTACCCCACACACACTTACACGTCCATCTCTACCTCATGTTCTCCTGTTCTTGTTCTCTCTCCCAGTTTCCTTCTCTTTCCCTTTCCTCCGTTTTCTCTCTCTCTCTCTCTCTCTCTCTCTCTCTCTCTCTGCATCTGTGTACACAAACCAGCTCCACAATCTCCCCTTCACACGTACACACACACTCATTCATTCACCCACTCGCTGGCTTAAATCACCGCTGTGTCAACACAAAGGCCAACACACACACACACACAAACACACACACACAGAGTTGTTACTACACACACTCACTACACTTTCTCACAAACATGGACACAGATGCCAGATATGGATTTACAGTGCAAGCCACAAACATACACATAGATACCGCAACACACACACACACACACAAAATTATGCATACCTAAAATAGCTGCATGTTCCAGCTGCGAACAGAGACGATGAAATATTATCTATACATCACTGAATGAAAAAGTCATGAATGTCGAGATCAAAGAACCTTTTTTTTCAGGAGCATTAAAAGGGAACGGAGACACTTTTCTGGGAAAAAAAATTGGAAAAATCACAGCTTCAAAAAAGCTTCACAGAGTGACCAATTATCTGCTGTTTTTAAAAATTCAGAGAAAAAAAATCATTTAAATCAAACTTAACCTGCTTTACATTAGAAACATTTCAGTGAAGTTTTTGACTTTATCTTTGGAGGCTGAAAATCAAAATGATTTGAGCTGCTTCTGTGACTTGACTGTATGAAGTTACAGTTTAAGAAGTGGAATTTCTAATAACATGGTGCCGTGACCCGGACAGCACACTAACAACTATCTTTGGTCACATCACATTATCCAAAACATGCACAGGCTGGTATTATTAGTTACATTGCATCATAGCAGTACTGGCAATGAAATATTTTCACTTTCAACATGTTGTAAATCTTTATGCATTTTCTCAGTAATAAGACTCGTTTTTTGTTTTTTTTTCCAGCAGTGTCCTCCATGTTTGTTTTTGATTCTTGTTCCCCAAACTGGACGTTGAGGAACGCAGTGCTGATGATATCATTAACATTTTGAAGCAAAGCAAAAGAGTCTCATCCACCTCCATGTTCATGGTGTTTGTTTTTTCAGCCACTGAAATGATGTAACCATGATAGAGTTACAGTCACAGTTCCTGCAGTTTGGTGAGGAAAAAAACAGATCTAATTCAGGAACCACTTTATAAAAGAGCTCTGGATCTCCCCCGATCAAACAACTGCACAGTTCCTGGATCAGTGCTGGAACTGTATGCTTGAGGGACAAAGAGAGACAGAGAAAGAGAGAGGTGTTGCCTTTACAAACCTTTTACAAACCTCCCCCCCAACCACTGAAAAAAAAATCTACACAGCAGTGAGCATGAAGGTTAAAAGATGTAACCAAGCCCTCTCACAACATGTGCAGCTGAACTGGTCTTCTGGGAGGTGTGTGTTAGTTGAGAAGTTGCCTTAATAAATTCGGGGATGTCACCTGAGGTCGTATATTAAACCGCCGTCCCATAGGACGATTCATCACAGGTCAGTGTTCATGTCCTTAAAGGAACAGGTCGACCAAAAATGAAACACAGACAAATTTCTCTTTAGCACAGACATGCGGTATTCGATCAGCCATGATATGATATGATATATGATACAATATGATACGATATATGATGTGATATGATACAATATGACATATGATACAATATGATGCAATATGATACGATATGATGCAATATGATATGATACAATACGATATGATACAATAAAACAATATGATACGATACAATACATTGTGTTACAATACTATACAATATGATATGATACAATGCAATATGATACGATATGATAGGATACAATATGATACAATGCAATATGATAAGATACGATATGATACAATATGATACGAAATGATACAATACAATATGATACAATATGGTAGGATATGATACAATACAGTATGATATAATATGATAACAGAAACTTTGAAAAATTTATGTTGAAAATATTGACATTTCACATTTAAAACTCACCATGCATGTATTTTTCTTATTTACATTAAATATTAAATTTTTTTCCTAGATTTGGAACTTTCA
>JAOEHH010000002.1:59064236-59074270 GCA_025447875.1 Notarius cookei
TTTTTCGAGCTAAAACACAAATCACTCACTTCATCCTCACTGAAGCCCTGAGTCCACGTTTCCTCCATATCGCTCTCTCTCTCTCTCTCTCTCTCTCTCTCTCTCTCTCCTTCTCTCTAAAGAGGCTCAGCATTGTCTTCCAGATGCCTTAAACAAAAACAAGCAGAATGGGCGGGGTTTCTGTCAGACCACGCCTTCTGTTCTTACATCACTTTAATGGATTCAGAACATTTTTATGTGAAGCCTGTTGTGTAACGCTCTCTCTCTCTCTCTGTGTGTGTGTGTGTGTGTTGCCTCTCGGTGCAGAGTTCTGTGCAGGACTGGGGTGAGGAGGTGGAGGAGGGGGCCGTTTACAGTGTCACTCTCAAGAGGGTCCAAATCCAACAGGCAGCCAACAAAGGGGCAAGATGGCTGGGGGTAAAAACACACACACACACACACACACACACACACACACCCTGAAGTGTTTTATTCCTCTTACACCACAGCAGTTTGTCAACAATTAAACATTTTTTGTTTATTAAAAAACCAGCATACTTTCGTCCTTGTTTTTATCCATTTATAGTTCCATGTATTGTTGTGGAGCATCCGCAGAGCAAGTTTGTTTTCACTCACATTATAGGAGCTGTAAACATTCACTCTCTCACCAGCCTCTCTTTTATTCTCTCTCTCGCTCTGTCTCGCAAAGTTAATGAGACAAAACACAGCTTGTCACATTAGCAAGAAACCGCAAATAATTGTAAACTCCTCTGTCCTGAAGATGTCGGGAAATTTAAACTTGCAGCTTTACCATCGATTGCTACAAAGCAGTGTGTAAACTTTACCACGTCACTCTTTACACACGTTGAATAAACTCCGCTAAATCACAATCCAGCGGCTGAGAAAACGCCACAGCGATGTGTAAGGCATCTGTTATAAATCGTGTAAATAATAAAAACAAAATTAGCAACATGCAGTTTTTACTCTCGTCTTCTCATTGGTTTCCAACATTTCAGACGTATTGTAACAGGTGCGTTAATGTAAACGTGCCCTGCTGTCAGAGCTGCTGTTCTACAGTAGAAAACGAATCGACGCCTTCTCACCAATCAGAGTCCAGACAGGTGCTGGAGACTTAAGTGCGTGGGTTTTTTTACACTATAAACTAAATGATGTGACTGTACTGCGCTGAAACACATCGATGCTGGTGTTATTGTTGACAAAATTAGAATTTTTTGGATTGAAAACTCCATCTACTGGTCAAAATCATCCCGAACCTTTCCTTTCCTTTCACAAGGCCGATGCTGACGTTGAGTGGAACGTTTGGTACTTCTCTACATCATGATGTTCCTCTCTTTTTCTTCAAATAAAAATAACAATGTTAACACCCTCTAAACAGAGGTGGGTGGGCAGAACCTCCCCCAGCCACGCCCTTGAGGACGAATCTGTAAAACGGTGCTCATTTTCAATTATAATATGCTGCTAATCGAGACTCACTGAGCAACTCCTGCCTCACACATCCACAAAACCCCGCCCCTGTCCCCACCCAGAATTATGCAGTAGGCGGAGTTGGGCTCAGAGCTGAGAGTGAAGTTACACTTTAACACGTTTGTTGGTTTCAGTTTAATTCAAATAACTTTATTTTTTTCCGTGAGGATCTTCATACAGCCAGGAAAACCTTTTTTGACACCTTGATCCAGCCCATCATGGACTACGGTGCAGCTGTTATCCTGCTGTGTTTTTATCGCTCTTTCGGTAATAAAACTTTAGCATTCGGTGCTGCAAAACTGTAGAACTCACTACCTCTGGAAGTACAACAATACAAATCTCTCATGGCTTTCACAAGTGCCATCAGGACTGCTTTTCCATGAAAACTGCATCAGTGTAAATAATTTTTGTTCAATTTTATGAGATTTTTTTCTTCCTATATTACTGTTGTCATTTATTTTTTAATTTTTTTTTTTAAACTGAGAGCCACATGTATTATCAATAGGATATCAGGTGATATCTCTCAATAAAAATGTCATCTATCTATTTATCTATCCGTGTGAAAAGCATCAGTGTGTATCCAGTTCACCGACACACACACACGTCACATACGTCACACCCCACAGAGTAATTAACAGTGGGAAAGAAAGCTTGCAAAGCACAGTGCATGATAACACACATGATAAAAAAGTAATAAATAAGTTTTGAATAATTTAGCACGTCAGATGTTTACGGAAAAATATAATCCTGCTGTTTCAATAAGAACTCATAACCTAAAGGAATAAAAACACCTGAAACTGTTTTCCAAGTGAGAGTATGTTTTGTTTTGTTTTTTATTTTGAAAACTAGCTCATCCATCTTAAGGTTAATGTTAGAATGTAGGAAGAAATAAAATAAGATGAAATAAAAACCACGAGTGAGTGAAAATCAATGTTTAACAACATTGGAAATTTTAGCTTTTCTGAGGTTAAAGTGGCCCTGAAAACACAACAGGGGGAGAGATGAAGGGATGGAAAGGCAGGAAACACGACAATCTGCTTCTAATCAGTGCTTCCCCTCCTCCCTCCTTCCATTTCTTTCTCTCTCTCTCTCTCTCTCTGTCTCTCTCTTTCTCACAGACGCTTTTACAGACAAAACTTTGCTTTGGGTGAGAAACGGGTCGCGTTGTTCTTCCTGTGCTGCAGCATTGACAGATAAAAACGCTCACTCCAGTCACTCAGTACGAGCACGGCTTCTCAAACCGACATCATAAATATCCAAATCAGGACGTGCTCTATTATTATGCACTCCTGTTGTTTTACAGGCATGTTAGTGAGACAGAAAATAATTTGAAGGTTAAAATAACAGACAAATAATCCTGTAAACGCGACTTGTATTTATTTTTTATTTTTTTCTTTCGGAATCAATATTAAATTCTCCTCCTACTACACCTGCCTGAGATTTTATGAAGGTTCCTGTACATTTTTATTTCTACTATTTTATGAGTCATGCACTCGTAACGTACAGAATACGTTATCGTTTCTATAGTAACAGCTCGTTCAGAGGGACGTGTATGGCGGATGCATCGCGTAAATGTTTATTAATTTGCGCTAGCAGCAATGGCGCAAGTTGTTCCACTCACTCAGGATCTTTCGACTTTATCATTCTTCTTCTTATTATTATTATTATTATTGTAACGTTTCTAGGACGCGATTTCTCCCTCAGTTTTCAACCAGTCATCAAATTTCGCATGAAGAATACCTCTGGGCTGAATTACGTTGCTATGGCTTTTGGTCCTGATCTGGATCACTGGACTGATCCATGAAAAACAGGCTTTTTTTAATCATGTATAACTCTGAAAAATCATGAAAATTGACGATCAGGTTTTTTTTTTTAATTTTGTTCAGGGTGGCAGGGCGCAACTTTTCCTCACTAAGCGTCATTCTTTATCTCTTACCATTCCAAATTATAGAGTACTGTCACACCTGACTTTCACGCATGTTCTGGATGGCGTGCACCACTAATGACTCTCACCAGCACTGGATTAAGTCGCAGTCAGTGTGCATGTATAAGGACACCAAAGACTAACTCAGGTTGCGAAGTATTGACTTGTTTAGACACATTACCGTAACAAGCCATGCGTTGTTTTGATTTCCTGGTTTCTGAATTCCTACTTCCTGTTCCTCGTTCTTTGATTCCGCCTTTGCCTGTGCCTACGATGCTCTGTTTGTGCCTCGCCCGACTTACTGCTTGTTTATCGTTTCTGATTTATGCCTGCCGATTTGGACTGTTTGCTTGATTGATTGAACTTTTCTTAATAAATATCTTCTGCACATACATTCGTCTCCACCCATCCCTGACAGGTACGGTGATGAGACGTCCCGCTTTGTATCAGCTAGCAAAAAATTACTGTGACTTTAGTCACAGCCTCTATCTAGTGTTAATGTTCATGGAAGGAATCTCCAGTGTCAGGGCTTGGTAACAGTCAGAGGTGGAGCTGAAACTTTACATTTCTTCAGGACAGACGGATAAATTTCATGCTTTTTTGTCTTAATTGAGAACTTGTCACGGATGTTCCCCAGCTATAAACGGATAAAAAACACATGTCGTTTTTGTAATTAATAGAAATGTAAGAACTGGAAAATCGCTGTGGTGTGTATATTAGAGGAATAAACCACTTCAGGACATGCTGTTCAAGAAAAGTAATCACCTTCAGAGCAGAGTGGTAACTCTGAATAAATGTGCTTCATCAAACCACTCTGCCTTTGATTATTTTCTTCTTAACAGCACTTCTGTAAGAGCAGCTCACAATTTTTTTCATTAACGTCCAACTTTGTGGTATTTATCCATTTATAGTTGCATTTAATGTTGCTTTAATCCTCACCTATTAAATAACAAGCCCCAGAACCAAATCAGCGGTTCTTACGGTTCCTCCCAGTCTGAGCTCGAACTCAGTGTTATGAGTTTCACAGCTGGAAGCTGATTATAATGAAATCCAGAGCACGAAACCTGGATCTAGATCTGGACCTGGACCTCGGAGTCTTTCCTGGAAGAAAGAATAAAAGAAGAAAAAAAAAACTTTGGAAGAAAGAAACTGCATCCTTTGATTTGAGTTTCCTTTTTGCAGTTGTTTATAGTGAAACCCAAACACACATGAGCCGATTTCGACACTTAAATCTGATTATAGTCTTGCGTCACTGAAGCTTTTCAACAGCGGAGGGGCTCAGAGGACTGAAAAAAAAAAACACAAAGCTGTTGTAAACACACAAAGCACAAGTGTCACTTATTGTTTGAGAAACAGTTTAGTGAAAAAGAAAAGTCAGATGTGTAGATGTGGATAATCTTCCCCTGAGACACTGAGTGGAGTTGAGACATTTTGACTGTGTCTCAAGGCTGATGGAGATAATAAGTCGGTTTCAGCCAAAACCTTTTCTCAAAACAAAACAACAGCCTCAAAGCATGCTTAATGTGTAAAAGGCTGAATTATAGCAGAAGTAATGATGTGTTTCTCTCTCCCTCCCTCCCTCCCTCCCTCCCTTTCAGGTGGAGGGTGATCGCTTGCCCCCGGGTCACACGGTCAGTCAGTTAGAGACGTGTAAGATCCGGAGTATTCGTGCAGGTACGCTGGAGCGGCTCGTGGAGACTCTGCTCACAGCGTTTGGCGATAACGATCTCACCTACACCAGCATCTTCCTGTCCACCTACAGAGCTTTCGCCAGCACACACAGCGTCCTGCAGCTGCTGCTCGACAGGTGTGTGTGTGCGTTAGCTTAGTTTGTTAGTCCTCAGTCAACAATCTTGTTCACAATAGGCGTTAGTATGATATGAATTAGAGCTGTTTTGAGGAGCTACAATACAAAGACTTTTCACCTTAGCTTGCAGGAGGCCACGCCCCCTTCACTGAGACTGACATACACAGAGGCCACGCCTCCTTTATTAGGACTGACAAGTGCGTAGGCCACGTCTCCTTCACTGAATTTGACGGGTGCATAGGCCACACCTTCTTGACTGAGACTGACACACTCAGAAGCCACGCCTCCTTTATTAGTACTGACAAGTGCATAGACCATGCGTCCTTCACTGAGACTTCCACACACAGAGGCCACGCCTCCTTTATTAGGACTGACAAGGGCATAAGCAATGCCTCCTTCACCAAATCTGACAGGTTTATAGGCCACGCCTCCTTCACTGAGTCTGATAGGTGCATAGGCCACGCCTCCTTCACTGAGACTGACATACACAGAGGCCACGCCTCCTTTATTAGGGCTGACAAGTGCGTAGGCCACGCCTCCTTCACTGAATCTGACGGGTGCATAGGCCACACCTCCTTCACTGAGTCTGATAGGTGCATAGGCCACGCCTCCTCACTGAGACTGACATACACAGAGGCCACGCCTCCTTTATTAGGACTGACAAGTGCATAGGCCATGCCTCCTTTATTAGGTCTGAGAGGTGCATAAGCCACACCTCCTTCACTGATTCTGGCAGGTTTATAGGACACGCCTCCTTCACTGAGTCTGATAGGTGTATAGGCCACACCTCCTTCATTGAGACTGACATACACAAAGGCCACACCTCCTTTATTAGAACTGACAAGTGCATAGGCCACACCTCCTTCACCGAGTCTGTCAGATGCATAGGCCACACCTTCACTGAGTCTGATAGGTACATAGGCCACGCCTCCTTCACTGAGACTAAATGATTACTAATCCTGCTGTTTCTGTAAGTGAGGATGCTCTGAGCTGAATGTGTGTGTGTGTGTGTGTGTGTGTGTGTGTGTGTGTGTGTTCTGACAGGTACGGACACATGGAGGACAGTGACGGAGAGAGCAGTCAGAGCCAAAGTGGGGAAAATCGAGGCGCTGTGAGAACGTGAGCCATTTTGAATCCTTCCACACACTCGCTCCATAAACGCTCTGTATTTACTGTAATACTCACACACTCAGTACTACTGTTATTATTTATTATTTTATTATTTATACAACTTACATGTACACTCCAGTATCTCTGTGGAGCTTTCCATTAATTCCCCAGTGTTCACTGTGATATACAATCTCTATAAACAAACACGCATGTTGACGTGTGTGTGATGATTATGCTCCATGAAAACATACGGAATATGCTGGAACAGCACTTTCTTTTTACAGTTCTGAGGAAACTGAGAGATTAGGAAGTTATGAGTAACAGCGTGCAGCTTGTTAATGAATCATAAAAGGCTCATCGAGTGAAACTGTAAAGATCTCTGCTTTTTCAGACTAACTGCATTGCGTTTTCTCTCTCTGTGTTCAGGGCATTAGCGTCCATCCTGAGGGCGTGGCTAGATCAGTGTCCCGAGGACTTTCAGGAGCCGCCGTCTTACCCAAGTCTGCACAGGGTTTTGGAGTTTCTGAAGAAGGTGATGCCTGATTCAGAACCGACACGGAAAGCGCAGAGCCTCCTGGAGCAGCTCCAGAGTCACTCCAACGGGGAGAGCGAGACAGATGGTCAGTCTGTCCATCCTTTCATCCATCAAACCTTCCATCTCTGTTCTCTGTCCATACACACACACACACACACACGGAGAGAGAGAATGTCTTTGCCAACTTGTCATAACTGAACATATAAAGACAGAGTGCAGCTAAATGAGTAGAAATGACAAACGGATATTGATGAATGAAGAGACTGTTCAAACATTTATCTATCCTTCCGTTCTCTTTATATCTATTCTTGCATATCCATCTTTCCTCACTTTCCTCCCTGTACTCCTTCTCACACACTTTCTATTCATTCGTTTTTCCTTTCACTTCATGTATATTACGTTAAACGTATAAATCCATCCGTTCACCCAGTCCATGCCTGACAACATGTCTCTCGTGTCTCACAGGTGGTTTCCACGGTAATAGCCCTTTCTGCCTAGGTGAAGATGAGGAAGTGGAGATTGAGGTTCAGGAGGACTTCCTGTCTTTCAGTGCCGACCTGGTGGCCGAGCAGCTCACCTACATGGACGCGGTGAGGGGTCACATTTTAATCTATAATATTCCCTTGATGTATAATAAATATAAAATAATTAGAAGGTTAACAGTTTGTTTGTTTGGGTGGACAGAGAGACAGACAGATAGAGATGGGTAGAGAGACAGTTAATCACATATGGACACGAATAGAGAGATAGACAGTTACAGACAGACAGATAAATAAATATGGACAGACAGGCAGTTAATCAAAGACAGACTGGTCAACAAAAAACAGACAGACAGATGGACAGAGTTAATCAAAGACAGACAGACAAGGAGGGAGAGATAAAGACAGATAAACAGATACAGACAGATGGGTAAATAGATATCTCGGTGTATCTCCGTGTAGCTGTATTTACAGTTCAATTACATCATATTTGAATAAATTTGAATATTAATGTTCTGTTTCTTTTCCTTCGTATTTAAATATTTTAATATGTGAATGTGTTGATTAATCATTCATCTACATCAGCTACCAGGATTCCCTGAGTGATTAATGCTTTTCTTCTCTCCCTCCCTCTCTCTGTCTCGTGTGTGTGTGTTTGTGTGTTCCTCAGCTGCTGTTTAAGAAGGTGGTTCCTCATCACTGTCTGGGTTCCGTTTGGTCTCAGAGAGATAAGAAGGAGAACAAGCAAGCTGCTCCCACCGTGAGGGCCACCATCACCCAGTTTAACGCTGTGGCAGGCTGCGTGGTGAA
The DNA here is from genome assembly GCA_025447875.1 of Notarius cookei. NCBI lineage: Eukaryota > Metazoa > Chordata > Actinopteri > Siluriformes > Ariidae > Notarius > Notarius cookei. The sequence goes on from JAOEHH010000002.1 coordinate 59,072,366, forward strand.
TACTGTGCTCCACCCGAGACACCTGCGACCACACCTACGAGCACGGATCATCCAGCGCTGGGTCGACATCGCACAGGTACACACACTCACTCACTCACTCAACATAAACACACACACAATCGTGTTACCATAGCCAGTGTAAAAACTGTGTTTAGGGTTCACACATCTAAATATTAGTCTCTGTGTGGATGGATGGATGGATGAATAGACATGGATGGATGGATGGATGGATGGATGGATGGAAATGGGTTGGATGGATGGATGGATGGATGGATGAAAATGGATGGATGGACAGACAGGCATGGATGGAAATGGATTGATGGATGAGCAGACATGGATGGATATATGGAAATTAATTGCATGGATGGATGGATGAGCAGACATGTATGGATAGATGGAAATGGGTTGGATGGATGGATGAATTAGCAGACATGGATGGATAGATGGAAATGGGTTGGATGGATGGATGGAAATGGGTTGGATGGATGGATGAATTAGCAGACATGGATGGAAAGATGGAAATTAGTTAGTTGGATGGATGGATGGATGGATGAGCAGGGATGGATGGATGGATGAATGGACAGAGGTAGATGGAGAGACATGGATAGGTGGGTGGATGGATGGGCAGACATGGATGGGTGGATGGACAGATGTAGATGGAGAGACATGGATGGGTGGATATATAGACAGATGATAGAAAAATGGATAGGCATGGATGAATAAATGAATGGACAGACATGGATAGATATATAGACAAACTTGGATGGATGGATGTAACATGATAAAATGGATGATGAATATGATTCAAGTGTGACACACCAGAGGCAAGAAAAATGTCTGGGGGGAAAAAGATGTGTAAATGAAACAGGCATGTGTGTGTGTGTGCGTGTGTGTGTGTGTGTGTGTGAGAGAGATACCCCAGAGTCATGAAGATGTATTTCAGTTGAATATTAAGGCAGTCAACCAGGAAATTGCGTGACTATTCAGCTGAAATCCAGCACCGTGTGACTCCATCGTATTTGATCTCAGACACAGCTGTCCTCATGTGACCCAGGTGTTGATTTGGTTTATCTTCAGGAGTGTCGCATTCGTAAGAATTTCTCCTCCCTGAAAGCCATTGTCTCCGCCCTGCAGTCCAACCCCATCTACAGACTGAAGAGAGCGTGGGCCTCCGTACACAAGTAAGTCTCCATGACGCTGTAGAAACACTTCTGCTTTCTGATAAACTGCTTCCTCTTTTCTCTCTATTCTGTGAAGAGTAGAACGGAGTTCAGTCTTCAACACTGCAGCGTCTTTACACACTCAGGTCACTTTTCGTTTACCACTTCCTTAATTCTGTACATCCATTTTTACTTTTTGTCTCAGCTCTGTGCAGTGTGTGAGCTGTAATGCAGCTTTTACTGTCTGTATATTTATATATCGTTACATTTTTGGTCATTAGTCATTTTAAGACTCTAATGTTTGAAGGAGCTAAAGTTCCAGTAGAAAGCAATATACAGTTGGTTGGGTTTTTTTAGCTGGCCAAAATACCATAGGTACTGATGGTTTAAGTTGAACAAAGCCTGACGGATGGATGGATGGTCCAAGACAGATAGATGAATGGAACAAGATAGAAGGGTGGCAGGGTGGATTAAGATAAAGGGATGGATAGTAAGTAAGTAAGTAAAATTTATTTATAAAGCACATTTAAACACAGCTATCACTGACCAAAGTGCTGTACAGAATAAGAAAAACAATAATAATAAATGAGCATTCAGTAATAATAAATAAAAGGCAAATTTGGAAAATAAACAAATGCATGGGTGCAAATTTTCCGGCATGTGCCGGAAGCTCCGTTTTTTTCAATTCTGAAAAAGTCATTTTTCCAAATCGTGTAAATCCATTGAGAAATTTTTTTTTTTTTTT
>JAOEHH010000002.1:60037180-60048532 GCA_025447875.1 Notarius cookei
AGAAAGAAAGAAAAAAAAACAAAAAGACAAAGAAAGAAAAAATGAAAGAAAGAAAGAAAAAAACAAAGAACAGAAATAAAGAAAGAAAATAAAACAAAAAGAAAGATAAATAAAGAAAGAACTAAAAAAACAAAGAACAACAGAAAGAAAGAACTAAAAAACAAAGAACAGAAAGAAAGAAAGAACTAAAAACAAAGAACAGAAAGAAAGAAAGAAAATAAAACAAAAAGAAAGACAAAGAAAGAAAGAACTAAAAAACAAAGAACAACAGAAAGAACTAAAAAACAGAACAGAAAGAAAGAACTAAAAAACAAAGAACAACAGAAAGAAAGAAAGAAAGAAAGAAAGAAAGAAAGAAAGAAAGAAAAAGAACAGAAAGAAAGAACTAAAAAACAAAGAACAGAAAGAAAGAAAATAAAACAAAAAGAAAGAGAAAGAACACCAGAAAGAGAGTGTTGCTTTTCTCCACACAGGGGCCCCTGCTGTAAGCTGGGAGCCCATCACCGGTGTTGTTGCAGCGCACAGACAGACACATTGCGCACAGAGAGTCTGAGAGAGCTGAGCTGGACCTGAAGGCCTGAGTGCAGCATCCAGAACCCTCTCTCTCCTCTCTCTCCTCTCCTCTCCGCCTCATGGAGGATTCACACAACACTCAATCATTCATCCCATTTTCTCCCATTACTCTGCTGCACTCTTTCTCTGAAATTCATTTTTAAAAATCACTCTCCATTTTGATCGATTTTTGAATTAATTTTGTTGTATAAGATTAACACTAACACACTTTGGGTCACAGTGTTTATTATAGATACTTTTTTCTTTTAAATATTTATTTATTTATTTATTTATTTATTTATTAATAAAAAATGTTTTTAAAGAAAATATAATTCTTTGTTCACTCCGCCATGACACCACAAGATGGCGGAAAAGGCGAGCCGGCTTCCTCACGGCGACCTGTGAAATGCCCGGATGAGAGGGCGGGTTATGATTGGTCTGTATCATCTGCGTGGATGGGAAGTTCGCTAAATAAATAAATAACGTATAATAAAATAGAAATAAATGTAATGTGTAAAATTATATCATTACACTCCACAAGCCGGAATGGTGTAACGTTAAATAGTGTCGCTAACTTATTATGAACTTACTTCCGGCTTACTTATTATGAACTCACTTCCGGCTATCAGTGATGACGTCACACCGCGTCTCTCTTCTGGCGGGAAGTTATGACGCCACTGTGAGACTCTGCAGATGAACAGCAAACAGAGGTGGAAGTCACGTGTGAGGCAGCAGTGATGTGGGAGATCAGTGTTTAGGTTTTGGTGATTAAATTTGATTTAAATTGAAAATGAGCTCTGCAGTGAGAAGTAAAACACACACAGAGAGGAGCTCTAACAGAAGACTGCAGTCTGCAGTGAGGAGAGGTGAGAAGAGCTTGTGCTGAAGTCTGTAAACAAGTCCAGCAGATGTTCAGGTCACAGTGGAATCTGACTTTTCAGAACATTTTATATTTTAGTTGTTTTGTTCTACTGGACTTTATATTAACCAGAATAATCAGGGAAGTTCACTGAGAAAATTCAACAAGAACACAGGACCCTTGATGCCACTCTTGCTTTCTGTAAGGAGGGAGCCATGGCCTAATGGGTAGAGAAGCAGCTTTGGGTCCAAAAGGTTGCTGGTTCAGTTCCCTGGACCAGCAGGAATGCCCTTGAGAAGGCACCTGATCCCCAACTGCTCCCCAGGCTGCTCTGGCTGTGTTTGTAGATCACTCTGGATAAAAGCATCTGCTAAATGCTGTTCATGTAATGAAGTGTGTTTCTGTAGCATTTCTGGAAGGAGTCTCCAGTGTCAGAGGTGAAGCTGTAAGTTTACATTCTATGACGTCTTCAGGACAGAGGGGTTTACACTTCTTTGCAGTGACAAGTTGTTCATTCATTCATTCATTCATTCATTGAGTAAAAGCAGGCTGGTGAGGGGACGCATGTTTGTAGCTGCTATAATGTAAGTAAGGACAGGAACGGACTTGTTTTGGAAAGGTAACTTTAAATGGATAAAATGAACTGTTTAGAATCATCAAAGAATCAACTTCAGGGTGGAAACTGAAGTGACCCCACTTCGCTACACTACTCTATTGTTGATTATTTTCCTAAAACAACACAACACTGAGTGTTTTCTTCCTTACTTCCACTATAGTGCTCTATAATCTGTATAGAACAAAAGCACCTCGTTAAGGAAAGTTGAGTGATTTGTAGGGGTTAGTTCTAATAGTCACGTATGTTTGTGTTTAATCCTGTAGAAGAGCCGTCCGAGTCGCCGTATCACTGCTTTCATGACACAGCGGAGCTTGGACTGTTCCGATCTCGCCTGCTGTCCTGGTATGATCAGACGAAGAGAGAGCTGCCGTGGCGTACACTGGTAAATCATCACGCTAATCAGATCTTCTTCAGGAGTTTGATGGTGTTTGTGGGTTTTTTTTTTTTCCTTTATTTTCAGGAAGACAAAAATCTGCACTGACCAGCACCAATAAGACGACTCACTCGTAGCTAAATGCAGTATTCACTAGATTATAAACTTTTTATAACTGAACCTGGAATCTTGGAATCCTCCAGTATTTATTTACGTTGGTATTAGTTTCTCCTTTTGATGTTGGGAAGATTTACCGATTTACCTTCCGACTCGACCCACCCAGGTAATAAAATAACGTTAATAGATCCTGTGCCGTCGTTTAGGATTCGACCAATCGCAGGTAAACTCGCATCTAAATCATTTTTTGTTTTTAATGACCGGTTAAAGCATCAGCATTCATAATCATAATCTAATACACAAAAAACACATTTAAAAATAAAAAACATTGTTGTAAATATGTAGAATACAGTATTCTATAACTTTATTTTACTGTATTATAAATTGTACCACATGAGCACCTGTACACCCGAGCCAGGCGAGATGATATATGATCATTATCATGATAAATAATATCACAATATACTTTTCTGAGATATCATAGGGATTATGATATGATGTACTGTATTTTTTTATAAATAATTTAAAAAAAATAACAATTAAAAACTCTGGAAGCCTGTTTGATAAAGTTTTCTAGTCTTTATTATAATAATAATAATAATCTTTGAATTATTTTTAAGGTTTTTTTTTTTTACAAAAACTTCCCTCGTTTGCAGTGTTGATTTATTTTTATTCATGTTAAATAAGTGTCGTCAAATTATTTTTAGGGTTTATTGTTTCGAAATGCACTTTTTACATTTATTTTGCTTACACAGGAAACCTGAATATCGTCATAGAGATTGTGGACAGGAATATCGTGATATGATGTTTTTATCGTATCGTCCGGCCCTGATATAAACCCTCTCCTGACACATCGCTGATCTGAAATGATGATATTGATGAGTGAATAATATTGATGTTGATGATGATGTCATCGTGATGTGAAATAAGGATGATGTTTATTTTTTACACTGATTTGTAAACTATTTCCTCTTTGTCCCTCGAGGCCGCAGTAGAGAAGGATGTGAACGTGAGGACGTACGGAGGTGAGTGTGATTCGGTGTTTTGTGGTGGTGACGGATGCAATGTGAGAACGCTACGATGAAAAATCTCTCTTATTCTCTTCCTTACACATTAATGTGAGAGATCTCAGTGAAGATTAAAACCTTTTATTAATATAAACATAAAACACTCTGAAACACATCATACTTCATAAAATAATCATAAATAAACATCAGTGTATAAAATGACCTGATGTTTAATCTTTTTCATTAGTTTTGCAGATGTTCTGTTGCGACGCTAAGGATAAAAGTTATTTTGTGTGGATTTGTGAGACTGGAGGCTGGAGAGAGTTTTATGATTTTTAAAAAAATATTCTTAACTGTGGAACGATATGTCTCTAACCCGTGTTTAATATTGTCGTGCGTTTTATATTAATACTTTATACAAATACTTCATTTTTTCTGCAGAACGTTTTTAAATACAGGGCAGAATGTGTTTGTCTGAAATAAGGGGAAAAGAGAGAGAGAGAGAAAATGTAATTTTGTTAACCCCATGAGGGAAAATCCAGCAGCACAGAGAGATGGGATCGAATCTAAGCAGCAGCGTGTTAAAATAAATACAAATAATAAAGTTAAACTACACACACACACAGAACTGTAGTGAACAAATCCACTGAATATAGATGATGTGTGTAAGGGGCCAGAGGATAACGAGGGGTGTGTGTGTGTGTGTGTGTTGCAGTGTGGGTGTCAGAGGTGATGCTTCAGCAGACTCAGGTTGCAACGGTGATCGATTACTACAACCGCTGGATGAAGGCAGGAGACGAAATCCTTTATTGCTGAATATTACACTTTAATTTAATTGGAATAATTTCTCTCTCTCTCTCTCTCTCTCTCTCTCTCTCTCTCTCTCCCTGCCCCCCTCAGAGGTGGCCGACGGTGCAGAAACTGGCAGCAGCGTCATTAGAGGTCAGTAAAGCTGTAAGAGTCAGACAGGAAACCTCACACCTTTCTTGCAGCTTCTAACCTCCTCATAACACTAACACAACTAAACAATAGGTGCTCCCCCCCTCCCCCTTGCCCTCTCTCTCTCTCTCTCTCTCTCTCTCTCTCTCTCTCTCTCTCTGTGTGTTTGATATCTTCAGCTCTAAACCATTCTCTTGACTCCTCATGGTTCCTCAGACCACACCCAGTGCCCCGCCCCACATAGTGCTGTGTTCCTTCAGCTCCCTGCTCACAGCGCCACTTCCTCTGCACTGTTTCTGTACAGAGACGCTGTGGGGAAGAATAACGCCTGATAAAGTCTTATTGTAAAAGTGATGTGTATGAAATGTGGAGTGTGATGTAAGCAACATGTTTTGGCTTTTATCTCTTGTGAATGGAACTAATTTAAACACTGGACAGGCCACGCCCATAAATAACAGCATGGTTTGTTTTTTCTCGTCAGGAGGTGAATCAGATGTGGTCGGGACTGGGATATTACTCACGAGGACGGCGACTGCACGAAGGAGCTCAGAAGGTCTTAAAGACTATTAATCGACTGTTTAACGTGTAATAGATTATACAACGTGCACAGATTGATTCCCGTGTGTGTGTGTGTGTGTGTGTGTGTGTGTGAATTGTAGGTGGTGCGTGATCTCAGCGGTGAGATGCCAAAAAGTGCAGAAGAACTTCTGAAGCAGCTTCCTGGAGTCGGACGATACACAGCTGGAGCCGTGAGCTCCATTGCACAGGGACAGGTAAACACGCACGCGCGCGCGCACACACACACACACACACACACACAAAAAAAGAAGTTTTAAATCTCATCTGTCAGGAGTGATTAGGAATTTTGCCCTTTGTGGTTTAAAAATAATTTTTAATAGTGCGTGTTCTAATAAACGGGCACAAAATGCAGTAGTGTGTAAGCATATGACGATAAACCACGATACAAAGTTATGGTAATTTAAATAAGAAATAAAAGCTGATTATTATCAGTCTGCGTAATTGCTGAGTTTACTATCTATAATAACATGCAGTAGCAGGAATACATGTGACTTCACCCTAAGCGGAAGGAACACAGCTCTAATGCTGCAAAAACGCACACAAAAAAACCCCAGATGTAAAATGTGAAAGAGCTGCTGTGTGATTGTGTACAAATAGATTTACTAAAAAAAAAAATCAGCTCTCTTTTTAAAGACTGCTGAAAGAAAGAAAAGCGAAGCAAATGGAGGCAGAATAAATGTTCATAAAGGTTTATTAAGAAAAGGAATATTTAAGTTATTCCATGAAATCGAGCCGTACATGAGCTGATAGCCGACGAGGCGCGTAGCACAGAGTTGTCTATAAGCCATGTTCGATGAGATTGAGTGGAATAACTTTTATTCTATCTACATTCACTGGATTTTGAGAAACGGAGCATTTTTAGTTTTTGCAAATTCAATAAATAAAAACTTTTTATACAAAACAGCCGACAAAATCATTTCTGCTTAGAATGTAAACAAACCGGTGAAACGACAGGAGCAATTTGTGAAAACTGTGGTGATAATTCTTGAAAATTATTTTTATATAAAATGTATGTGTTTTGGGGGTTTTCTTCTTCTTTAGGGCTTTTTAATGGTGAACTTAAAAGTGCATTACCGCCACTGACTGGGCTGGAGTGTGGAACAGGAGATATTGGGGGGAATAGAAAACAAAAACTATATTCTTTTAGCTATTTCTGTTTCTTTTAAAAACGTGATAATTTTTGGGGTTTTGTTTTCGAGTAGTTTTTATTTCGTCCTCGATTGGTTCAGCAACACGCTCTGCCATTTTGTTTTTCTCTACTCATGGTATATGAGCTGATATCCTAGTAGTAGAGTAGCCAATCAGAGCGCACGATGTGGATAGAATAATTATTAACTTTTCATTTTTAATAAAAGGAATGTTTTAATTAATAGGTGGATATTTGACTACAAACTTTACAAATGTGTGTAAATAATTATTGTTGATTTCTTAAGAAAGTTAGTTATTATTTTTTCTATAATAAAAATTTAACAAAAGGAAAATGTTGCTCTTTTTTCGGTAATAAAATTGTCTTTAAAATAAAATATTTTTCAAACCCATTGTGAGAAAATTGAATCGTGAACCCGGTAAGTCTTCGGCACACGCAGAAGTGATGAACTGAACCGTTCCTACAGCGCGCAGAAACCGTAATAAACTCAACAGAGTCGGTATTTGGTGTGACGACTGTTTTTACGTTTTTTTCCTACAACAGCAGTCTCAGCTTTTCTTATACGTCTTCAGTTCTATAATGAAATGAGCCGGAGGTTTTATTGAGCATCGTTCAGAACCAGAGTCGGTTCTTCTGGACCCTTTGACTGTCACTCGCTGCTTATTTTTGCAGTGAAACCCAACAGCGTTCGTTATGTTTTTGGTCTCTGATGTAATTTGCTGCTTTCTTTACTGATTTATAAACTTTATTTTTTTTTTTTATAATAATTTTGTCCTGGAAATCTAATGTTTGTTGTTTGTACTGACTCAATAATGGAGACGTCATCAAATAAAAATCTCTAGAATAAAACTTTTTATGAAATAAAAAACAGAATCCGTGCTGTTTGTGTTCATGTCTGATACATGATGAAGTAAAACTAGTTCCTGTACCGAGACGGAGACGTGTGTGTGTGTGTGTGTGTGTGTGTGTGTGTGTGTGTGTGTGTTGTACAGGTGACGGGTGTGGTGGACGGAAATGTAACGCGTGTCCTGTGTCGGATTCGAGCGATCGGAGCGGACAGCAGCAGCGCTCGTGTTACTGACGCATTGTGGTACGCGCGCGCGCACACACACACACAGGTCTGTCATCAATAATACCTTGTATATTAATTTAATTAATTCGTGATGCTATGAAATTTTGTCCAACAAAAAGTTTCAGCTGAAATTTTTTTTTTTTTAAGTTTTAATTTAGAAAAAAAAAAAAGATGTGAAAATAGTCATATATTGTGTAAAACTAGCTCATAGTTTCTGTGAGGAAATGATTTGTAAAAGGAAAATTTATCAAAATATTTTCAATTAGGGCCGGACCAATAAATTGGCGTTCTGATATTATTGGCCGTTATGAGCTAATTGCTGATAAATCAGAATCAGTGTTTATAACAGCTGATAAACCGCAACTGAAAAAGGAACGTACAGACGGAAAGTGGATCCTTTAACCACGTTATGAGTGTCGTTACATCTTTTCCACTCCGACTGGAATCACATGGACACGTTTGGCTCTCCACAAATCCCAACAATCAGCGGACCCAAGCAGAGTCAAGTCAAGCAGAGCAGCAACGGTGCATCAAACAGACGAAGGCTTTCAGTTGTTTAATTTAAAAAAGCTTCAGTTGTACACGTAAATTAATGATGTACAGTACCAGTCAAAAGTTTGTACACCCCTACTCTACTCATTCATAGGTTCTTCAAAATAAGTGTTGTGACTGTTTGTTTTCTACAGTGTAGAACAAAACTGAAGACATCAGCACGATAGAATAACATCTGGAACATATCTGGAATTATGTGGTAAACAAAAGTGTTTTTAAAAAAAAAAAAAAACAAATTGTTTGATATTCTATTTTAGATTCTTCAGCGTATCCAGCGTTTCCCTTGATGACTCTTTCCACACTGTTGTCATTCTCTTACCCAGCTTCATGAGGGAGTCACCTGGAACGCTTTTCAATTAACAGCTGTGTCTCGTCAACAGGTCATTAGTGGACGGGTTTCTCACCTTATTAATGTGTTTGAGATCAAACGGTGAATAATAACAATACAAATAATAATATCAGCCTATTCCATCCACAACTACAGTAATCCATATAGTATTATATCGAGAAACAACATCCATCATGACCGTGACGTGACTTTTAATTAATAAAGATTAACATTTGAATTAGGTGTGTATGAAACTTCTTTATCTGGGACTCCGTGATGACCTTCACAGCATGGTTGTAAATCAGTTTTCTAAACTGAACCTGTTGTAAACCTCCAGCTGCCTCCTGGACTTCAGTCAGATGTGGGGTGTTTTGCAAAAGAGAGCAGATCCGATGTGTCGTAGCATGAACTCGCTCCGACCGACCGAGTGTGTGTAGAGTATGAAGGTGGCGTTTTATTTGAGCTGCACTCTCGCAGCTGAACTCTTTTTGTAGCGCCTTTTCCCAGGCTGTACATCTCTCCTCTGCTTACACAGCTGATTACAGGCTGGCTTTTCCTCAAACACCAGCCAAGTTCCCAGCGATGGGTCACGATAAAAAAAAATTTAATTGTATGAAATGATGCAGCTATGAAACAGACTGTTCTCATACCCGCCTCTGTTCCACTTTACAACTTTCACATGTTGCAGCCTTTACTACGTTTTTTTTTCTTGCGGCAAAAATGGCAACAAAAAAATCACGATGGTGTTTTTGGAGTACAACTCAGCCCTGGTGTCTAATGGAAAACGTTTTTGTTTATTTGAAAACTGCACGTGACTTCACTGTAGGCGGAAGTCACACAGCTCTGTCATAAAAAAACACAGATGTAAAATGTGAAAGAGCTGCTGTGTGATTTGTGTACAAATGGATTTAATGAGAAATCGGAGCACTCTATTTACAGACGGCTGAAAGATAACGAAAAAAGAAGCAAATGGAGGCGGAACAAATGTTCATAAAAATTAATTCAGAAAAGGAATACTTTAGTTCGTAGGTGATTTTGTATTTTACTCTATCCTTTACTTTATCCTTTTCTATCCGAACGGTGCTCGTGCCCTAATTAATTTGTTTCCAAAAGAAGGTGAGCACTGAGTTTAAGCTGAAACACCGGTCTAACACTGATCTGAGCGCTCGTTTAGACTGAAGGCCGTCAGCCAGCAGTGCAGCTCGGAGTGAGTCTATAGCAAAACATCCTGAGCCCATTGTTTCAAAAACGGGCGGTGAGAGTCGAGCAGCAGGAGGAGCCCCCTCATCTGTTCTCAAGGACGTGAGACGAGGCGAGTTCATGAAGTGGCGACTAAAATGATTACCGCTCATCATTCGATGCTGAAACGCTGTAGACTTCGCCATAAAGACGCCTCACATTTGGAGCTTGTTTTATTTATTCGTTTGTTCGTTCCCTTTCCCAGTGAGCTGGAACGACATGTTTTGGTATCAATGGGTTTGTTGCAACTTCATTCGCTTCAGGATGGAGCCTGCAGCAGCCTTCACGTTCCACGTGATGATTTAGTTACAGCCACTGAGACACATTTTCATCAGATAAACCTCACATCATCATGATGTGGTACGAGTCTGGTTCTTTTTCTTCTTTACTCTCACTTGGTGAGGTTCCCTTTCTCACTTCTTCTAAGTGTCTGAAACTGCAGATGGTCGTGTGGTTTGACCCCAAGCACTTCTCAGAAACTCAGACGGATGACTGTGTGTGCGTGCGTATGTGTGCGTGCAGATCACCAAGAAGATCACACCTTCAGCGACTTGGTGAATGCAGATGAAAAAATTTTCCACTTCAGACAGCCACAGGAAATAAACTCCTCCTGAAAGGTTTAAACTGAACGGGTTGAGTTTTTAAGGGCTTTCAGAACACTAGGAGGTTTGTGGGTATTTCTTGGTGAGTGGGTGGTGGTGGGGTGGGACGGGGACTCGTAGGGGGAACAGGAGACAAATGTCTTTGATGAACCAACAGCGGGGAAAAGACCACTTCATAGATTAAAAATGTAAACGGTGTAACTTTCGTAAAGGAAATGAGCTCCATTGTGAAACTCCATGAGTAATAATGAACACAGGAGATGTAAGTTTAGATTAACCGACACCTGTGTGTGCGAGTTCAAATATCAAACTGTTTTTTACTTCCAGTTTCAGATAAAACATCGTCTCCAGCTGAGTCTTCCACCAACGACTCGGACTCCGCCCTCGCCCAGATCCTCTCTCTGATTGGTCAGTGTGTAGTTTTTGTTTGTCTGTGGTTGGGCATTTGATGATTACACTCGTTTACATTTATTGGATTTAGCTCAGTCAAGTCATTAATATTTATCGACTGATTTCAGTCGTGTTTATTTAGCCCTGTGTCAGTGACTCGATTATGAATAGCAGTTGACTAATGAGACAGTAATTGTGGCGGTGAATAAGCGAGCCAAGCGGCCGGCCGGTCAGTCAATCCATCAGCTACTCAACTCTCTTAACCATTGTGTCTTTTGAGAAACTAAGATTTGGGTTATTTTTATTTGTCTTATTTGAATCAACTGATTCTTTTCACTGTCTGTGTGAGACTCTGAATCACTTCTAGATTCCTATTTGAATAAAAATAAACACAGGATGAATTTCATATTTCTTCTAGAAAGAGTTTGTGTTAATTAATCTTTGTGTGCATCCTGTTCTCGTCTCCGGAGTGTTTTTGGTGTTAATTGTAACATCTGATGAAGAAAAGAGGGATTATTTTTTATTATTATTATTATTAGTAGTAGTAGTAGTAGTATCCTGTTTCTCACTTTGTCGTCTTCCTCTCTGTATTTTCCTCTTTAGTTCTCCCCTGCGTTCTTTTTGCTGCTCTGTTCGGATGCTGGAGGACTGGAATGTTCTCGTCGTCTCTCTCTCAGTTCTCTAGAAAACCCATGATGGAGTCACAGAATCCACTCCTACCATCAGGACACACCGAGGCTCAAGCAAAGAAAGTATGAGCTTAAAACCTGACCCCTGCTGATCAGAGCTGCGTGAAAATGGGAAGAGTTTTGTTTTCACTGTAAATGATAAACAGTTCTGGGTAAAAGTCTAAGGCACATGTAAAGAAACGCTGTCGACCAAAAGCGGCTTAAATATTAAAAAAAAAAAATGCTGTAAACCGTAATCAGTGAGCCGTAATAAATGAAACGGGGTCAGTATTTGGTGTGAGACGACCCTTT
>JAOEHH010000002.1:60121551-60135167 GCA_025447875.1 Notarius cookei
AGGGTCCTTTTTGAAGTAAAATATGTATATATAATTAAATAATTGATATGGTGACATTTTCTGTAAGGAGAAATGTATTTATTTATGTAACACTTCTGGAAGGAGTCTCCAGCGTCAGCACTGTGGAACAGTCAGAGGTGAAGCTGGAACTTTATGTTTTCCAACTTTTTCAGAGGAGTTTACACTTCTTTTTTTTCTTTTTTGACCGGTTTCTCGGTAACACAATAAGCTGTGTTGTTTGTTTGTTTTTCTTATTCGCTCCAAGACAGAGGAAAAAAGAGGCTGGTGAAGGAACGACGGTTTACAGCTGCTAGAACATCTAAACAGTTTTGTGGACAATATTAAACTATAAACAGATTAAAAGTCATAGGTTGTCATTCTTAAATAAATTTAAAAAAAGAAATTGTAATTCAGGGTGTGTACCTGTAAATATATCCTGTCCCAGTGCAGGAGAGCGTCCGTCCTTCCCGTTAACAGGGTGCTGGGACGGGGCGTGGCAATGCTGAGAAGAGGTGGGGCACTGCTGTGAGGGGGTGGGGCCATGTAGATGCAGGCATTCGCTCAGAGCGTCTGGTTCCAAATGGGGACACGTCCTCAGCTGTCAATCACAGAGAGCAACTGAATACATAATCAAGACGATGGAGATCAAAAAACACAAAACAGTGAAAGAGCAAAGAAAAGTGAAGCTATCACTGCAGTACTTTCACACGTTCGCCCAAATGTTCGTGTGGGTTTCATCTGGGTTTTCTGGTTTCCTCCCAGACACATGATGTATCACATGACATTAAACCACACCAGTGTGTGAATGTGTGTGTGATAAACTGGTGTGTCATTCAGGGTGACGTCCCATCTCACGCCCAGACTGTAGATCAGAATAAAAGCCTGATTAAACGCAACTTCCGACAGCTGAGTGATCGTTCAGCTCGGAATTCCAAGTCAGGAACTCAAGCAATATTTACCTCACCTGAGTTCTCGAACATAAACATACCTAACATCACAACAAAATGGCGTCGCATGTTATACGTCATCTCTCTGCATATAACCAGAGAGAAATAATTCATCTACATCTTATTACTGTATGAATATTTATCCAATCCACAACAAACACAAACAAAAACGATCTTGTTCTGAGCATCCATGCTTTTCCGAACGCTTTTAGATCTGAATTCTGAGTATGATGGATGGATGCCAGCGTTATAGCTTATAAGAGCTAGCCCGACATCTGCTGTCCTCATTCTCCATGATTGATCGATACAGTTTATTCGTGTGTTTATTTTCTAAACAACAACAACAACAACAACAACAACAACAAGGGGTTACTTCCTGATTTTTAATTCCAGACCGTTAAACTTGTTAATACTGTGTACTCATTAATTTCTCATTAATTTAACGTACATAGCAACAGATGTTCATGTCCTTCGGATACATTTCTTTCATTTTCTTTCTATCCCTCATTTTTTATTCACTTAATAATTCATATTCGCTGAAAAAGTAAGCGGTGAGGGGATTAACCCGAGTCGAACTGGAGGAGGGTTTGGTCGAGGGTGTGTTAGAAACAGAAACAGCGCTGGAACACGGCCCACGATTGCATAAAAGCCACTTTGCTTGTACGTATTCCTCAGCACTAGCATGACACGCAGTATTTATCACCCGTTACGCAAACGCAACAGAGGCCCTGAGTGACATGGGGCAATTGTTTCAAGCCCGCGTGTGTTTTCACCCACTTGTGAGTGTCCTTGTAGTTTCACATGGTATAAACGTTTAAAGCTCTCTTCATTAGGACTAAAATCTGGATATGATGTTCTCCTGATGCTTTAAATGGGGTGTGATGTGAACCTTGAGTTGTTATAAATAAAAATGCTGATTGCTGTATGAATATGAACAATCCAAAACAAAACAATCACAAAAGAACTAAAACCTAAAACTAAATCAGGTGCTGGAGAAATCCACTGCGCTTCATCCGTTATCGAAACAGCAGGCATGTGATCTGACGATCGATGGGCTACGAGGGTTTGTTTGACATCTTCTGCACCACATCTGGCCAGCGGTTTTTCAGGGTTCAGCACAGCGAGGTTTATTAACAACGGCTCGCTCTCACATGTGTTTCCGCTTTGCGCTATTTAGCAGGAGAAGGGAACAGCATCATCCGGACGCCACTTAGCCACGTGCAACAATGAGGCCTTTCTGTGCACACTGATGCGCTTTAATGAGGAATGTGAACTACAGTGTGTGTGTGTGTGTGTGTACATTAAAAACAGTTGTCACTGATCTACAGTGGAGGAATTGATTTACAAAAACAAGTCTAAATAAAAAGCAACTGTGCCAAGAAAAAGAGGCGATGAACCGTGAAAGTCACCTACCGAACATTATAAAGCTCTAATGAATCATTAATAAAGCACAGATAAAGGAGTAATAAAGCATTAATGAAGCACTGATGAAGTCGTAATCAAGTTTTAATCAAGCACTAATGAAGCACCAATAAAGCATTACTGAGGAAACAATGAAGCTCTAATGAAGCACCAAAAGCACTAACAGAGCTCTAATGACTGAATCGCTAATCAGGTACGAATAAAGCACCAATGAAACACCACTGAAGCACTAATGAAGCTCTAATTAGGTACTTATAAGGCACTAATGGAGCTATGTTGAGGCACTCTTGGAGCTCCAATGAGGCACTAATGAAGCTTGACTGAAAATCTATTGATGCTTTATTGAAACACTAATGAAGCTCTAATGAAGTTCTACTGAGGCACTAATTGGGCTCTAATGAAACCAATAAAGGCACTAATAGGGCTGTAATGAAACTCTATTGTGGCTCTAATGAGGCACTAATAGGGCTCTAATGAAGCTCTATTTAGGCACTAATTGGGTTCTAATAAGGTACTAATGAGGCACTAATGGAGCTCTAATGAAGCTCTATTGAGGCACTAATGAGGCATTAATAGGGCTCTAATGAAACTATTGAGGCTCTGATGAAGCTCTATTGAGGTTCTAATGAGGCGCTAATAGGGCTCTAATGAAGCTCTATTGAGGATGTAATGAAGCTCTAATGAGGTACTAATGAGGTTCTAATTAAGTTTATTGAGGCACTAATCGGGCTCTTTAGTTATTCTAAAGCCCTAATGAGGCACGAATGGAGGTCTATTGAGACACTAATGAGGCACTAATAGGGCTCTAATGAAACTATTGAGGCTCTGATGAAGCTCTATTGAGGATGTAATGAGGCTCTAATGAAGTTCTATTTAGGCACTACGTAATTGGGTTCTCTTGAGGCACTAATAGGGCTCCAATGAAGCTCTAATGAGGTATTAATGAGGCTCTAATGAACCTCCACTGAGGCACTTATGGAGCTCCAATGAAATTTTAATGAGGTACTTATGAGGCATTAATGGAGCTTTAATAAAGCTCTATTAAGGCTCTAATGAAGCTCAAATGAGACACTAATGGAGCTCTATTGAGGCACTATAGGAGCTCCAACGAAATACTAATGTGGTACTAATGAGGCACTAATTGAGCTCTAATGAAACTCTATTGAGGCACTAATGAAACTAATAAAGCTCTAATGAGGCACTAACGAAGCTTTAGATCATCAAGTTCATGTAAAATCATGTTTCACAGCATGACGCCATTATCAGCGTACGTGAATAAAGTTCAGCTGTAATCAGAACAGAAACAGCACAAGATTCGCCAATCACAAGACGTCCTGTCACTCGTCCCTCCCACACTGCTTTTAGGTAACTAGGTCCATGAGCTAGCTAGCTTTTGATTAACGAGGCAGATTTTTACCACATGTGGGTTGAATGTTTATGTGGTTTAATGTTTTTCCTCCCGTCTCTTACCTTCCTACGCACCTGCTGCTCTTTTGCAGAGTGGATTTTGACGTGTTTGCGCAGGGAGCTGGGATCCGTGTAGCGCTTCGTACAGCCGGGGATCTGACACGCATACGGCTTCTAAAACACAGCAACAGTCTCAAGTTAACATGTTTAATAATAAAATTAATGAATAAATAAAACAGCTCTGGTGAACAGTTTTCCAAACGTCTGCCCAGTGCATCATTATCGTTGTAATATTCAGAGCTTCAACCACAAACCACATGATTCCCAGTGAAATTTTAATTAATTACAATCACAATGTGGAGCAACAGAATCACAGCACATCTTCATTAGAAGAAATTCTGAATGAAGTTGACGTGGAAAAAGGAAACGGAGTAAACGTACCTTTCCACTGAGAAGTTACAGAAAGAAACGAGACAAGAGGGAAGAGAAGAAGACAGATAATATTTTAGTAAGTTTAACAATGTTCAGGTATCAAAAGTTTTTCTAAAAAATGCTTTCTGTAAGGAGATGTTTGTTGAACATTTATGTAAGGAGTCTCCAGTGGAAGTGGATCATACAGCTGCTGTAACCTGAGTGAGAACATTTAATATAACTTTAAACAGATAAAAAGTATGATGTGTCGTTCTTTAATACAAAAAATTTATACTATTCTACACCAATATTAAGTACACTAACTGGTTTTCCTTTTACAGTTAAAAACCTCTTGTGTCGCTATCAATCTTACTGAAATCTCCGTTTACACATTTTTAATTTAAGAACGCGGTTCACGACAACGATCACGACGACAGCGGCTCATTTGTTCGTACATCGCTGTACGTAAAATTGTTAAACGTTTTACAGTCCGACTCAGAAACCTGATTGACATTATTACGTTTCAGCTCTAGCACCTTTTAAAGTCATCGTGTACGTGTGAGACGCAGTGAGCGTGTGAACGACGTCAATAAGAAACCAGGCTGTTTCACAGCACTGCCAAACAGATTTGACGCTAATCCAGTAGACGCTAACCTAGCGAGTACGCTAGTGCAGCACCAACCAGCAGATTAGCATCAGAATCAATAAATCTCACAAATATCTCAACAGAAACATTTGATGTGTTTAAGGGTGGAGTTTAACTAGCGCTTTCTAGAAATAGTAAATAAATAGCAGCACGCTAACTGCTAATATGTCTCGGTTGGGAGATAAATCCAGTTGTAGTTCCTGGACTCGAGCTGATGAAAGCTATTGATTTGGCGCGAGTTTAAGAAAACGTTAGAGACGCCCTGTGTGTGGAACGAGGAGGAACCGCCGACACACACCGTTAGAGCGCATGCACTGTTAGCGGGTGATACGGCACATAGAACGCACAAAAGGACAGAGATAGATAGATATATAGGAGAGAGAGAGACGGATAGAGACAGCGCTGGATCGTGTCTTGCCCTGAAGGTTGGAGAAGGAACTCTGTTCGCTACCGCATGCTGTTACGGCTAATCAGTGGAGTCTATGAGCTCCGTCTCATCTACAGCGAAAAACTCTGCTTCTAATGAGCCTCTTCACTCCATCTAACCCTCACACGGTAACTGTAGTGTGGACTATATGAGGTCATGAAGGAACACACACACACACACACACACACACACAGCTTACGGTGTCGAGGTGTGTGCGCTGGTGCTTGGCTCGGTCGCTGGAGTTGCTGAAGGCTTTCTGACAGCCAGGGTGCTGACACAGGTACGGCTTCTCACCTGTGTGACTGCGCAAGTGGATCTTCAGGTTCTCCAAGCGAGAGAATGCTTTATTACAGCCTTCAAACTGCAGGGGGGGGAGAAAGAAAGAAAGAATAGGGAGAGTGAAATGAACAGTGAGAGAAAGGAAGTGAGACAGAAGAAGACAGACAGAGGGGGTGACAAGGGAACTCAGACAAAGAAACAGAGGAAGAGAGACAGGGAAAGTGAGACAGAAAGAGACAGAGAAAGAACGTGTGTATGTGTGTGTGTGTGAGAGAGAGAGAGACAGAGAGCGAGAGAAAGAACGTGAGAGAGAGTTAGACAGAAACAGACAGACAGAGAGGGAGACAGAGAGACAGAGAGACAGACAGACAGACAGACAGACAGACAGTCTGTTAGTGCATTTAACAGTTTTGTTAACTCACTTATTATTCACACACACACACACACACACACACACACAGTCTCTCCTCAGAAAACATACAATGCAGTGTATTAGGAGCTTCCTGTCCAATCACTTAGTGGACACTCTATCCCCGAGCTCCGCCCCCTTGTCCCCTTGGTGCACCAATCAGAGCACAGGAGTGCGGCTCTGTTTTCACTGAAGGAGAGAGAGCTCTCTATTTCTCATCCACTCACTCGCTATTGAGACACAGCCATTCAATACACACTGAAACTCTATACACACACACACACACACAGCAGACCGAGTGACCTTGCCTAGGTGTGTGTGTGTGTTTTAGAGGTTCTTCCTCAATGCCAGCGTGTGTCTTGTTAGTGTTTGTATCAATTACATTAACACACACATTACGATACACGCATTCAAGCGGTTATTGTCGTGGAAACACTGTTGCTTGGCAACTGTGAAATAGTAGCTTATACTTGATGCTAACGATTTAGCTATAGCACTCTAACAACGAGCAAATTTGGCTTCTAGTTTTAATTACAGTATCAGTTTATAATATTTTCATTCAATAATTAATTTCTCACAGTGCTGATGAATTCTGGATTCTGATTGGTCAGAATGTGTTGCTTTATTTCCTGTAGCAGCAGCTCTGAGAGTAGTGTAGACAAAAGAAAGAAAAACACACACCACTTGCACGCTCATGTGTGTTAGCATGTGTGTGTTTATGTGCAGAGGGAAATAATCACTCGTTTCTTTCTTTCACATCGTACACATTTAAGGCTGAGGTGATTTTACAAGTCCATGGTGAGCGAAGCAATCATGGCAACCAATTACTGCTCAAACTGAGCACCAGTGCATTGTGGGATACCTCACAAAGCTAGCATGAAGCTTAATCTAAACATCGTAGTAGAATTTTCGTTCATTTCTCTCTCTCTCTCTCTCACACACACACATTTTCAGATATACAGTACAATCGATTTTGCTTGAATGAAAAGTGCCCGAGTCAGTGGGGGCGGAGCCTAACATAACTCCCACACACCAACTGCAATCTTCATCACTGATCGCGTGACATCAGCGCGAGCTTTTCTTTTAATTTCTTCGCATCTTCTTGTAGCGCTTTGCATAAAACACTGCTTTTCATTACACAACATCAGCTAAGCTAATCCACTATCTAAAAAAGTGTCATGCTTACATTAACTAGTTAGCTTAGCTAATGTTAATGCTAACTCCCTAACTAGCCATCTATGTTAGCTTGTTAATTATTTCCTTCTGATCCTTGCTATTTTTATGCTCATTATTAGAGCTTCATGATAACTTTTTGCCACATGCTATATTTAATTAGCGTTATGTTAGCACTCCTGTTTATGAAAAGATTTTGAGATTTTGAGTCTGAACTTTGAACACAATGCTGACTTTTTGTCAATATGGCGGAATCTTGTTGAAATGGAATTAGCATTTCATGCTAAGTGTATTTATTGGGTAATTTTAGTCACACTGATTTTTTTTTTCTAGTAAGTTACCAACAGATCTGAGGAAAATGTTGATGCTCCAGACACTTTTGTCTTGTTTCCATGGTTACTCTGCCTTTACATCATGCTACCTGATGAAATCATGAGCCTTGACCAGAAGCTCATACATTATTAGCTTATTATTAACATGTACAGGAAGTAGCAACAGGAATCCCAAAGATTCCAATAGTATAAAGTGCACTAGATAGTTGTGATTCTGTTCCCTACTCCCTATTTAAATGCACTACATAGGGTATGAAACAATGGCTTATGACTTACCCTATAAGCTACCTAGTCTACTACACCTACAAAATGGCTCTCCATTGGACAGCTAGTGCAACAAATAATTTGTAGGAGCCAATATATCAAGTTCTATGTAGTGTACCTATGTAGGGTGGATGGACATAGTGTACACTAGGATTGAGGTTTCATCTTGGGTATGACAAGTTACTTCTACAGTCTATAAAGTGCACTATATCCAAACTACACTAAATAGGGGCCATTACATCATGCCCTATGTGTGTAGTGTACCTTTAGTATATAGGGGACCTGAATCAAATGTAGCTAGCCATTTGACACTTCATGCTACTTGAAGATCGGGTCCAAAACAAATGCCTCAAACTAATGTCTGGAGATCAAATGATAAAATATAGTCTTCTACACCCTACAAAGTGCACTAGGTGTCCAGTAGGAATCTGTCTGAGACTTCCTGCACTCCTATGATGTTATGAAAAACATTTAGCAATGATTAAACACCGTAAAACTGTGTTTATCTTCTGTCTCTGAAAGCCTAAGAAGGCAGCGAGTCGCGCTGATGATCACTCCGAGTGGACGAGAGCGAGGCATATTTGGCGCCGCTCCCTTCGCGAACAGTCCTCACAGCCTTCAGCAAACATTCGGAGTGACAGTCAGGTCCGAGCTGATTAACGGCGGCAAAGGCATCGAGTCGTACAGCGGAAATGAGACACGACCGGTTCAGAGATGGCCTGATGGGCTCAGCATGGACACAGAGTGGAAAAAAAAACACGGTGTTGGCAGCATCTAGAACAAACACTACCGAGGGGAGGAGGGAAGGGTGTTTAGTTACTTCTGTATGCTCCATAGTGCACTGTATGTCACTACACAGGGTAGGGCATGACATAATCCATAAAATAAGGGTTTATAAACTTTAAACGTGAGTCAGATGTGAGGCAGGTCCCTGCTCAAGTCATATGCGCACTACATAGGGATTATATGATGCCTCCAACAACCTATCAAGGGCATTAGAGGTCCAGCAGACAACCATTTGATGACTAGAGAGCGCTAGGAATGTTTTATGTCCCTACTTGAGCATACACTTTAAACAATTTACAACTTGTTTCTGGTTGTGCATCTTGGGGGAAGGATTTATTTAGAACCCTGCAACAAAGTGTTTGATATAAACTCCAAATTATTGCTCGTTATTTTCATCTTGACACCCAGAACCTCTCAGGAGTTCAACGTTTAGCTAAACGAAACTGTTGTAGCTTCTGTATAGAACATGTACTGTATAGGATCCTATTAGGATGATCGATGGAGCCTTTTTTCCAAAAGTGTAGCGATAATACTGTACCAATGACTTTTAAACCCTGTGTAGTGGTCTACAGAGAACCAGGAGGTATTTACGTCCCTCTGGGTCCCCATAGATCCTTTTTCTGGAAGTCAAGAGCCCCTGTGTGGTCCAAACTCCAAATGATTTTCTTCTTAGTCACTAGAACCTGCTCAGGAGTTGAATATTGAGCTTGCTGGATCTCAGGACACAAGCAGAAACCATTTTTAAATATCCTTTAAGGGTTGGACTGAGTAGCTAATTCAGGGTTCTTAGGTTCCCAAGAGGGTTCTATTTGGAACCCTGTTCTGACTGTAGAACTCTGTTGTAGGATTCTAGATAGAACAATCATGGTTGGGTTCCTCCAGAGAGACAAAACCAAAGAACCCATTAGGAGAACTGGTCCCATTTTTTCTCTCTAAGAGTGTAAAATGTATGTATGTATGTATGTATGTGTGTGTGTGGTACAAACGGATCTAGGTACAGTATTAAGAAGAAAAAATGTTTATTCATGGGTTCAATAGATAATTAAAGGTTCTTAGCTTACAAAAACGTTCTTTCCAGGTTTTGAGATTTTTTTTTTTTAATTCCCATTTCTGTGTTACACTCTTGGTGCTTAATTTTAGAACATTTAGAACCTTTAAAGTACATAGGTGCTTACACATAGAACCATTTTTTGGAAGATAAGAACCCTAAATATCCATCAAAGCATTAAGGAACCATTGAAGAACCTCTTTTTCCCCTTTGTAGAAAAGTAGATGGTACAATCTATGTGATATTATGAAGAAAACAATGAAAGGGTTCATTGATTGATTAAGGGTTCTACCTGGAAACCTTTCTGACAACAAAACACTCCATGTAGAACCTTTAAACATTCCCCCAGAACATGGATGAAGCAAAGAATACTGATATATAGTCGAAACTTTCTAAAAGTTTCAGGGTCTTCATTGAATGTTTAAGGGTTCCTCGAAAGGGATGAACCAAAGAACCCATTAGTGAGGCCTTTCAGAAAGAGTATAAAGATAAAATAATAACTTGTAACCCTGATACAGTGGTCTACAGAGGTCTTTACTCGCGTTGGTGATTTTGGACAGTTCCCACACAGTTCCCATTAGGCTGAGAACGTTCTGCAGGTTTCTGTGGACACCGCTGAAACCCTGGGGCTGTGAGCAACATCCAATCCATTATTAGGTGTAATTATTTAAAGCCAAAGCGCGAACAGACTTCTAACGAGTTCCTTGCGAGTTCCTGTGTTCTCCTATACGGAGCGTGTTATAACATGTTTCGCGGATCAGAGCGCCGTTTAAACGCTTATAAAAATGAACTCTACGTTCCTGCTGCTGAATGACAAGTGTGAGGATTTTTTTTTTCCACAGAAGACCAGACCTGAGAGAAACATGTGACTTTAATCGGTCGTGTTCCAAAAGCCCTGGAGCGAGGCATGGAGCAGAGCGGCGCAAATGGATGAAATTATATCCATATGATTCAGCGAGACAGCTAAGGGGAGACAGGTTTCCTCATGCACTTCGTCAGGGCACTAAATTAAAGCCAGCTTGCCCTGAAACATTCCCATTACATCGTTTACACGTATCAGTTCCACATCCAGAACGTCAGCGCTTTTAACAGCCAGCTTCATCTGCTGCAAATCGCCAGCCTAATTTCAATTAAATTCAATTAAAGTCCTGAAATCTGGCCCTACTGCTGTTAAAAAAAAAAAAAACTAATTTGGGAATGAGACGAGAAATTCCTCCGCTGTTTGTTTCACCTTTTTTTTTTATTCTTGTTTTATTTCTTCATCTCTGTTTTTCTTTAAGGTTTCAAAACCTCAGATCAGAGCTTGATTAAACACATGATGCGAGGTGAACAAACCTGCTGTCCAGATGCAAGCAACAACTTCGAGGAACAATTCTCAGAAAAAATTTTCCCAGTGTGTCATGTTTCTGAGACCTTGATCTGAAGAGAACCGCGACAGGAAGTGACCTGTGAAAACTAAATCAAGAACCTCGTGCACTCATCAGCACCAGATACGTGACAGTCACTAACTCTGACCTTAACACCAACACCAGCATTGGACTGAAATTGTTCCCAGAACAGAGAAACGCTCCAGAACTCAAACACTTGATACTGTTTCCTTTTTATTTCAGACAGATCCAGATGTGGTGCTGCTCAATACCTCGGTTCGAACGCTGCTCACTGGTACCGAAAAGCATTTCAGAGTTTTTATGTTTTTGTAAAATGACCTTGCGATGATAGAAAACATGCTTCCTTGTGTATCTTGTGCACTTCTCCAGAAGAAACCCCTGAAGTACCCTTTTCCTCCCAAGTGCACCAAGTACCAAGACCTGAACCTCTACTGCTTCTCGCTGGTCCACTACATGGGGTTTAAAAGTCGTCACATTCTCCTTACAGTCTGAGAGTAAAACAGAGCGGAGAAGATGAGCGGCCGGCGGAGTCACTGGATCTGTTTACTGCCGAGGTTCTGGTGCTGATGACAGACGGGACGTAAAGTCCATCACTCCATCATCTCATCTGAGCGCCTCTAACGGCTAATTATAGAGGAAGAGAGAGAGGAAAAGAGAGAGGGAGCGGACATGGCATTAATTATCTACTCACTTTGGGAACATGAGGAGAGAGAGAGAGAAAGAGAGAGCAAGAATAAGAGAACAGAGAGTGATAGAAAAATAGAGACAGAGAGAGAGATAGGAAAGATGACAAACTGATGAGAAGGAGAGAGAGATGGAGAAATCAAGAGTATGAAAGACTCCAGTTGCAAACAATTACAATAAATATTCGTGCCAAAGTTCTCATTCGCCGCTCCATTCATTTACAATTCCAGTGAAATAATAATCAGCTCTTTTGAGTCACCAAGACTTAAAAAAAAAAAATCACTCTTTGACATACTTCATTGTTGTGTGATGGTGCCTCAGTGTGCTCGCGGCCTCATTCAGCTCCACAGAGTTATTACTCACATTTTTAAAAATGGCGGTTGACGGTGCTGCATTGGCTCGTGTTTGACCAATCATCATACATCACTCATGGTGCCTCTTGTATGGGAACAGAACCTATGTAACCGTGATCATCATCATTTCCTGCTGTGTGGACTCAGAAAAAAGGGGGAACTTCCTCCAACAGTTCTAAGAACTATGAAAAAGTTCCTCCAGTCTGAAAGCACCTAATGACTGGGTTGCCAGATTGGGCTCATCACTCATCATCTGCCAAGGTTTTGTTTTATAGCAACTAATCAGGATTAAATCTAATAAATGTCCACAAACAGAGGCAAAGTGTAGACGTTGTGTCTAAGATGTACAGAATCCTAATGCAAGTCACAGTAGCACCGAACCTTCTGCCCCTTCATTGCTCTCTCCGTTCTGTTAGCTACATTAGCCTTGCAGCTTTTACACACTCAGCTGTTACACCTCGTCTTTCCCTCTGTACCATGTGGTCACTGAATTCAATATTTCACAATATCCATTTCAATATTTATTGCCAAGCATTCAGTCCAAAACACGATCTTGATCAAATGCCCAACAGTGGCTCGGTAACCGTGCTGGGATTCAACCCCATAACCTCCTGCTCACAGAACCGTAACTGCTGACTCGGACATCTTTATACAGCTAAAACAGAACCGGCTTCAGAAATTCCGCCGCTGGTCTGCTGGGAGAAAGTGAAACGGATAACGAGGCCCTGCTGTGTTATTTAATTCCACAGCCTACGGTCTCGTATTCATGAAGGATCGGAGCTGGAGTTTCTCACTGCGCAATTGTTTGCTTTAGCGGTAACGTGAGCGCGAGGCTGGTGAGCGCAGATCGCCCACGCATAACTGAAACGCTTTCTCAACAATCCGAAATTCACTTTTCCATCTGTGTGTTTAATACAGCGTGACTGGATCCCACCCCTGCATCTGCAACTAGATATCGTTACATATGACTCAATACGAGTCTGACTCATCAGCTCTGACTCAGATTTATTAATTTAGCATTGACAGAAAAGAACAAACATCAAAGATAACATCACATCATGGTTTATGTGATGCATGAGATCCTATCTCCCATGATGCATCAGTACCTCCGAGAACAACTACTGTACAAGGTTCTGGTGCTTCGGTTCCTTAATTTTTTTTTAACAAACGAAAAAGGATGTTGACGGTGATGATGTCTGTAAATCACACGGCAATATTTATTACTGGCAATGATATTTACATCCAGTTATGAAAAATGGCTCCTACAATCGCGATTATAAACATGATGGTGTTGATGAGCAAAGTTTTATAGAACACAATATTTTCCTTGCAGGTCTCCTGCACATGCATTCACAGGTATACTGTGAGAGGAAATCACCCAGGTAATGTGGTACTACAGCAAGAGAGAGAGAGAGTTAGTTGATGAGCCAGCCACTGCTTATTTGGGTATTGAGGTGAGCACTGAAACTGGGATCCCATGGGATGCAAAGAAAAAAAAAAAAGCATCAGCAGGTTTTACTTTCATGGCAGCATAGGTAAATAATTTTGTTTATAATAATAGGTATGGGGGTGGCACGGTGGTGTAGTGGTTAGCGCTGTCGCCTCACAGCAAGAAGGTCCGGGTTCGAGCCCCGTGGCCG
>JAOEHH010000002.1:60379965-60391155 GCA_025447875.1 Notarius cookei
GATGATGTTTTAGGTCATATTTATGCAGAAATATAGAAAATTCTAAAGGGTTCACAAACTTTCAAGCACCACTGTAACTGGAGTGGAGGAAAGTTCACAGTGCTCTGCATTTAAAGTTTTATACAGATGTCTGGAGGGAATGATGATTCCCAATTATGGAAAAATGTGCACAGCTGATCAGGGCTGGGCTGATAATCACAGAAATATCACATCACGATTCTCACAATATCTGGGTTTTTCAAATCACTTCCTAGAAAAGCAGTAGTGTTGCATCAAATGAAAATTATTCAGTGATATTTAAAGTCTACTTTAAACATATATATGTAATTTTTTTTTACTTTAAACAAATTAACACTATAAAGGAGAAAAGCCTAATTTTTAATTTAAGAGGTAAATTACTGAATTTACTAAATTTGTACAAGTTATCGGGGCGACACGGTGGTGTAGTGGTTATCACGCTCACCTTTCTGTGTGGAGTTTGCATGTTCTCCCCGTGTCTGCGTGGGTTTCCCCCACAGTTCAGAGACATGCAGTTCGGTAAACTGGTTAACTGAGGTGTGAGTGATTGAGAGGAGAAAATCTCTATAATAATCCAGTAGGAGGCAACGGGAAACCGCTACTGTAAATCTTCCATAGACAGTTTGATGGCTGGAAGAAAAGCCGTCAGACCGGCCGCGTCACTGCAGTGATACGCCAGACAGAGAGAGAACAAGTTACTCACTATATCTCAGTAAAGTGTTGTGAGCTCATTTATCACGTTATCGATATTATTTCTGGTATCACACAGCCCTGTGCTCATCCTTCAGTGAAACACACTCGCCTGGGAGGAACCGCACTCCTGACTTTTAATCAGCACTGCACCGGACCTGGTTCAGGTTTTACACTTGGCTCTGAGTCTGTTCTTAACTCCAGTTCTATTCAGTTCTACCTGTAGTTTTAGTTGTATTTACGGTCCTGGTTTTAGTTCTGACTCTAATTTTGGTTTTGGTTTTTTTTTTAACTGAATAAGATGGACTATTTTGATTGGTAGTGACGCACAGAGAGGTGTGTGTGTGTGTATATGTGTGTGTGTACTGTGGTTCCCTTATTTGGGAGGTGAAAGGCGCAGGAGTAGGGAGCAGGAGCATTGTTGTGGGATTGCAGGATGTCCTGAGGAAGAAGAAGAGGAAGAGGTCAGCGTTCCACTGCAGGGCGACGGAATTTCACACTCGGAATCTCACACACTCGGAATCTCGGGAGAAACTGAGGAACGTTTTACTTTATTCTCTCAGTTTGTCAGTAAAAAGCTCAGCAAGTGTGTGTGTGTGTATCATCTGACCAAGTGAACGAGTCGTCATGGGGAAGTGAAGAGTGGAAAAACTGAAGTTGGGGTTTATTTATTTATTCCTCTGTGTGAGTCAGGAAGCTCAGTGGGACATCGAGGACATCGTGACAGTTTCCTTTAAATCTGGAGCTTTCATTTCTTACATTCGCCATTTTTACAGGTTTAAACTATTTTTCTTTTCCAACACTGACTGCAGTCAGGAAAAGTGGATATCGATGACACCGTGACATTCAAGGTCAGGAATTCATCCTCCTGTCCTCGCTCTTTATTTACTGTATTTATATTAGAGTGAGCTGTAAGTACATTACACAATTTTAGTATTAATATTTTATAATATATATTTTTTTTCAGTAAGTTAAGGAGCTTTTTCAAATTATTATTATTATTATTATTTCATGGGCTTCCGTATCAAGTTTATATTTGAGCATTTTATTTATTTGGCTGTTTAAATGTCTTCACTATGAACCTGTTTTGGTGAAGCTCTCCCACATCCTGAGGGTCAGAAGGCTTCTGTACTGAAGAACAGTGTTGATCTGTTTGTTTGTTTGTTTCGTTTACTTTTTTGGCAATAATTAGAGGTCTCAGATTTGTTTTAATAGAAGTCAGTAATAGTAAATATTTGTTGCATTTATTAAGTTTTACTGTACATGTGTCATTTAAAGTGGATTTTTATGTGTGATTTGGTGTTGAATTGTGTTGCGTTGTTTACAGTTTTGTTGTTCTAGATGAAATTGGGAACATGTTCTGTAATTTTAGCGTCTTGTTTAGTAATGGAAGTGTATAACCACCAGTTTAGAATTGGGCAACTTCATATCTGATTGAGACTCTGTTTTTACACAAACAGCTCCATAAAAGAACAAAGAAAGTGTTTAAATATACAAATCAAAAGTAAACTACAGCATGTTATCATCTGAATCACTTCTACATACAAGCCCCGCCTTCATAATTTAAGCCCCGCCCCTACCTGAGTCAGGAGCAGCGTCACAAAGAACATTTTCAGTGTGAGTGTTTACCTCTCTGTGGCTTTGTCATTTTGTCTATGTTTAAAGATCTCAGTGTGATGCACATATATACACACATTTAGCACACCATGCTAACCAGGAGGCTATTGTGATAATTTAACAAACACTAATGAAGAAGTGATTATTGTGATGTAACATGAATGTAGTCACCTGTTTGTGTAATTTAAGAGCATGTTATTGGTCTAAGTTTAGGAGCGAGAAGCTGTGTGCGTGTGTTTGTTTCCTGTGTATTTCTCAGACAGGAAGCCTCAGTGAGTGTGAGGTTCTCTGGCCGAGTGTGTCGTGTGTATCCTCGCTGTATAATTTCCTGTAGATGAGATGCTGCAGAGTTTCACTGCTCTTTACTCTTAAACTTTAGAACAAGTGAAAGAACGCCGTAAGGTTTACACTTCATTCTGCTCAGGAATAAACACAAAGCGTGATCACACAGGTGAGAGCGAATGAGCAGCAATAACGTCTGTAGTGCACACTGTCTAGTACATGCTGTTTATTTCCATGTGTTTGCTTTAGTACCTAACTATAACATCACATCGCTTCTGGTTCTAGTTTTAGTTCTGCGTACTGATGACATGCCTAGTTCTAGTTGTGCTTTAATTTTCATTTTAATTCTGGTTCCTCCTTGAGCACCAGTTCTTTTATGTATGGTTCTAGTTCAGTCTTTGATTCTTCTTTCAGTTAAATTTCTGTTTCCTGGTTCTGGTTAGTCTCTCTCTCTCTCGCTGTCTCTCTCTCTCTCTCTCTCTCTCTCTCTCTGGTCATGATTAGTTTTGGTTCTAGTTCCAGTGTAGATCTTACTCTGCTTGTAATTCTAGGTCTGAATATTTTGATTTTTGTTTATGTTCTGGCTTTAGTTCTGGTTCTGTTGATCACTCAGGATGAGACGTGTTTGTGTTTAAACTCGGTTTTGATTTGCACACTCATCTGTACACTTTCTATGAGCAGCCAATCAGCTCGCTATTATGATGGCTCTGTTCCAAACGCCAGAAGAGGATGTGTGTGTGTGTGTGTGTGTGTGTGTGTGTGTGTGTGTGTGTGTGTGTGTGCGCACTTATTAGGACTAGTTGTGATTATGACGAAGAAACCCTTAGAGATTTGTGAGGATTTGTGTCACACAGGAGAGTCACTGTAACCTTGCACTGATTTAGCGTGTTAGTGAATGGGCTAACTAGCGGTTAGCATATGATTTTACAGCTAAATCCTGACAGAGGAACAGAGACTCTAAAGTCATGTGACCTCCATCTGTGTGCTCCAGACAAATGTACACTTTATTATTTCATTACACAGTATACCTGATGGGTCTCTCACACGCGCGGGTGCGCGCACACACACACACAATATGAACACCTCAACGTTAAATAAAGTTGACTTGTTGGAGTCGTTTTGTTTGTAGTGAGTTCCCGAGTTCTCACCCTGTTTGTGTGCACTGTGATGTAGGTTAGTGCTGTAGAGACACTCGTCTGAAGCTCGTTTCTAACCTCACATACAATTGTGTTGATATTTAAAGTGTGTGTGTGTGTGTGTGTGTGTGACTGAAGTGTTTGTGATGAATGCCTTTATTGTGCTTGATATAACGTTTGGGTTTCAGTGCTGTTCTCACGTGACTTCTTGCTTCCCACAGGCCTGAATTTAAAGGAAGTGAACAAAGGGAAGGAGAGTGCCATTTTTCGTGAGATATACGCGTCCATCGACACGTTGGCGTTCACGTTTGGCAATGTGTGAGTATTTCAGTGACTGAATCAGAAATGAAAAGCTCCACAGTGAGATTCTCGGCTGTCCTCGAGTGTTCTGAATCCGTGCAGGAGGGTTAATCCATGTGTGATGGTGATGAGGTGTTTACGGTTCAACTGGAATGTTCTTCTGGATCAGATGATAAATCTGTGTTCTCAGTGTGGTTAGTGTTGAAATCATGGCACACAGAGTAGTGACCTGATCAGCAGGCACGATAATACAGTGATAATAAAGGGTTCATTCATTCATTCAAACTGAGTCCTAGCACATTCATAACACACGCAAAAACATTCATCACACAAAATCAGATAAAAATGGAGTTTTAAAATTTTGAAACGCTTTGTATTCAGTGACTCAAAGCTCTGTTTTCGTGTGGATGGGAGACTGAAACATGGAGAAACCCTTCACTTCCCCAAACCCCTGACCATCGCACCTGTACGTGGGTCTTCTGTAAACACACAGGGTAATAGAATGTCTCCATACGCTGTAGCATTACAGTTTCCCTTCACTGGAGTAACTCAGAGTCCAAACCTGTTCCAGCATGACGATGCTCCTGTACACACAGCGAGCTCCATGAAGACATGGTGTGTGAAGGTTGGAGTGAAGAACTCAAGTGTCCTGCACAGAGCCCTGACTGAACTCAACCCCACTGAACACCTCTGGGCTGAACTGGAACACCGACTGCACCCCAGACCTCCTCATCCAACATCAGGACCTGATCTCACTAATGCTCCTACAGCTTAATGAACAGAAATCCCCACAGCTACTCTCCAAAATCTAGTGAAGAGCCTTTCCAGAGGAGTGGAGCTCATTATAACATCAAAGATGAAATGAAGCTGGAATGTGATGTTCAACAAGCTCATATGGGTGTGATGGTCAGTTGTGCACAAATTTTTGTCAATATAATGTATGTGCACTGTAGCTAATACAAAAAACGGTATGTACTTAAATCTGGTCCATGTTGATATACAATGTGTATTGCATTTAGACTGTAGAACACAAAGAAAATGTCTTTTTACTATTGCACCATGTGTCAAATTGGCATAAATCAGTCTGACCTCTGCAGCTGCTTGTATCTGCTTAGGTCCTCCAGCTCGATAGCCTGAATCTCATTATGGTCCAAATGGAGCTCATGGAGACTTGCTGGCAAATCTAACCAACACACACCAACACAATAGTGTGTTTCAGTCCACGGAAAAGATAATTACTAATGTGAGTTTGTACAGAAGACATGATTCTAAATATGCTACCTTTGGACTGTGAATTTATAACATCAACAGCACTCTCAGGCTTAATGCCCAAAAATTAGTACGAGTTCATTATTTAACACTGAGACAGGGCATTCAGTTGGTTTACCTTACTGACTAGCATGTTGTATAAACATGGTATATAGGAATATAACACAGTTCTTGTTAATGGACTCGTGGACACCCTTGTGTGACCCATGTTACCTTTTGGTACACCGGTGAGTTCTGCTTCAGAGATTCGTAGGTAGCTCAATTTGAGACCTTTGAATGCTCCTGGCTCAAATCCACTGTTGTGGATGGGATTACGGCCCATTTCTGCACACAATACCAAACACACAAACACAATTTTCACACATTAAGGCAAAGATCGCCAAGCTTTTAAAGCACAGTTATAGTTAGAACCACATTCGATCCACAGTACTGCCAAATCAGTCTCCATCTCCACACTGTACAATTAACATAATGTAAATACAGAATTATGAAAATCCAGACCAGACAGAACAAAACTGCTGAGATGTCACTGCGAGATATTTCTTGCTCAAGTATCCATGTAAAAGTTTTAACTTCGATATGTTCTAGAAGTTATTAGAGTCTGGGATGTTAACCTATCATGTGGTGTCCAACACTACTTATTTTGGCTAAGTCTTGGCTAGCAATTTTTCTCTGCAAATACTAGGTAAGTAAATGAACATGTTATATTCGACTGTTCATCCAAGTTATGTAAGTTGGTCCAGCAGTATTTAAAAGATTTACCATTATAGCTGGAATAAATTTATGACTGTATAAAATACCTAAAATTACCTAACTTTCTGTTACATTTCTTTCTATTACAGACGTTAAAGAAAAAGACTATCAAAGCAGTAGCTTTAATGGCTCAACCTTCTTAGAATGTTAATGAAAATGTTTGCAATACCATCAATGACCACTGGGGTGCAGCAGCCCACAGAGCCAGTTCAACTTGAGGTACGTTCTGTATGTCTAAAAGGGTACATATCTCACCAATCACATGCATGTTTCCCAGGCCACTGAAGGTCCCTGCAGCTACTTTGCGGATGCGGTTGTCATGGATACGCAGCTCTACAAGGGATGCAGGCAGGTTGCGAGGAATGGAGGTGAGCAGGTTGTGGGAAAAGTAGAGCTTCTGCAAGCGCTTCAGAGGCAGGAAGGCACGAGGGTGAACTCGGGAGATCAGATTACTCCTCAAAATTAGCGCCTGGTACACACACACAGACACACAATTTTTAATGAATGGTATTAAAAAATGTTTAGGGAACTCTTATGGACTCATGGTCTAGGTCTTGTTACTCAGAGTTCTGGTGTTGCTCTTTGTCTTTTACTCAGAGTCTTGGGATGGGTCCAGGTCTCATTACTCAGTCTCTTGATTTGGGTCTTGTTTGAGAGATTTTCCTACTGTCATGAGCTTCATCATGTTACTCAGTCTTGGTCTGGATCTTATTACCCTGAGTGCTGGTATAGGTTTTGTTATGCCAAATTTGGAGCTGGTGTAACTGGAATTTGGGGTTTTGGTCTTTGTCTAGTTCAAATTAATCAGACACTTGTTCTGGATCTTATTCTGTAGTATTATGGTACCATGTCTCTTTGTTTTGGTCTTGGTCTCCATACTCAGAATCTTGGAATTGGTATCAATGTGCAGGGTTAGAAATTTGTTTGGGTTTCATTTCTGGTCTATGTGTGAGTATTGTTAGTCTTTGTCATAGAACGTGTGTGGGTTTTATTACCCAGAATCTTGTTCTTGCTACTCAATTTGGGGCTGGGTCTCAGTACTGAGATTTTGGGTCTTGACCTGGGGCTCAGTATTCAGACTCTGGGTCTTGGCCTGGGGATCAGTACTCAGATTCTGGGTCTTGGCCTGAGGCTCAGTACTCAGAATTTGGGTCTTGGCCAGGGGCTCAGTACTCAAACTCTGGGTCTTGGCCTGGGACTCAGTAGTCAGATTTTGGGTCTTGGCCTGGGGCTCAGTACTGAGATTCTGGGTCTTGGCCTGGGGCTCAGTACTCAGATTCTGGGTCTTGGCCTGGGGTTCAGTACTCTGGGTCTTGACCTGGGGTTCATTGCTCAGATTCTGCCTCTTGGCCTGGGGCTCAGTATTCAGAATATGGGTCTTGGCCTGGGGCTCAATACACAGACTTTGGTTCTTAGCCTGGGGCTCAGTACTCAGAATTTGGGTCTTGGCCTGGGGCTCAGTACTCAGATTCTGGGTCTTGGCCTGGGGCTAAGTACTCAGATTCTGGGTCTTGGCCTGGGGATCAGTACTCAGACTCTGGGTCTTGACCTGGGGTTCATTGCTCAGATTCTGCGTCTTGGCCTGGGCCTCAGTACTCAGAATATGTGTCTTGGCCTGGGGCTCAGTACTTAGAATATGTGTCTTGGCCTGGGGCTCAATACACAGACTTTGGTTCTTGGCCTGGGACTCAGTACTCAGAATTTGGGTCTTGGCCTGGGGCTCAGTACTCAGATTCCGGGTCTTGGCCTGGGGCTCAGTCCTCAGAATTTGGGTCTTGGCTTGGGGCTCAGTACTCAGAATTTGGGTTCTTGGCCTGGGGCTCAGTATGTGGTGTCTTTGTCTTAGCCTGTTTCTTATCTTGGTTTTGGTCTCATTAGTCAGTCTTGGTGTGATTCTTTTTCTGAGAGACTTTGTCTTATTCCCACAGTGACATTAATCATGCAAATCAATATTTATCTGCTTAAAATAATTAATGAAACAAAATGAACAGAAGAAGATATTTTTAATATTTCCTGCAAAATCTCAAAATCTCTTTGCAGTCTTAACTGTTTCCTTCTTGGTCGGCATAAAGAGAACACCTCTGTTCAGGTGGTTTGATGAGGTTTACTAATCACCAAACCTCATTCTGTTTCAGATTGCTAGTTCTTTTGAAATGATAAAATCTGCTCCTAAAAACAATGAAGCCTGATGGTAATTTTACAGTGGAGTCTTACATAGAGGTTACTGAGGCCTTTAAAATCTCCCTCTCGGATCTCTGTGATGCCGTTGCACTGCAGATCCAGCAGCAGTGTGTCGGGTGGGATGTTGGATGGCACGTAAATCAGACCTGCAACGCAAATCAGACACAAAAACTATAATAATAATAATAATTCACAGTCAGCACTGTGTCGGGTATGTCTGCTGGAATTTTTGGGACTATTGTATGCATGCATCATACACAACTCAGAAATATCAAATGTCATCAAATGTCCAATTATCAGGCAGGAACAAAAGTCTGATTATGCAGTGACGAGCCACAGCCACAGCCAATAGAAAAGAGAAAGACGAAGAACATGAGAGTGGAAACAAACCCAGTGGGAATCATAGGGAAAGTTAACACAGGAAGAAAAGGGGTTCAGGAGTGATATAGCTTTTTTCTTGCTGAACAGGTAAAGAATTTATTTGTTCTCTAATTTAGTGGAAAGGTAATGAATAATAGATGATAGCCATCTGATTTATCCTGCATGTTGAATGTGTGTTCTTACTCAGTTTAATCAGTTACACAGTAGGCATAGGTGTTGGTTTGCGCCAGATGGACTGGTTTGAGTATTTCAGAAACTGCTGATCTCCTGGGGTTTTCACACACAAGAGTTCACACAGAATGGTGCGAAAAACAAAAAACATCGAGTTTGTGAGTGAGCGATAGTTCTGTGGATGGAAACAAATGCCTTGTTGATAAGAGAGTTCAGAGGAAAATGGACAGATTGGTTCAAGTTTTTTTTTGCCAGGAAGGATATAGTAACACATATAATCACTCTTTACAAATGTGGTGAGCAGAAAAGCATCTCAGCATGCAACAGCAGAAGAACACATTGGGTTCCACTCCTGCAGCCAAGAACAGGGATCTTAGAATCAACAACAAGTTCCGATTAAAGTGGCCGGGGAGTGGATAATCCCTCTAAACCTGTACATCAGCTCCATTACATTCATGTCATTTCGCAGACGCTCTTATCCAGAGTGACATGCAACGTACCCAGAGCAGCCTGGGGAGCAGATGGGGGTTTGGTGCTTTGCTCAAAGACACTTCAGCCATTCCTGCTGGTCCAGAGATTCAAACCAGCAACCTTTTGGTCCTAAAGCTGCTTCTCTAATCATTAGGCCATGGCTTCTCCACATGACACAACAGAAAGGAGTTCATGAGACGGTCCATTTGAACTGGTCTGGGTGGGCGGGGCATACTCTCTCTCCCCTGTCAATCACAGTGATGCGAGCTAACCACAAACGTCTGTGAGCTCATACTGGAAGTGGGCGGAGTATACTTTCCTCAGAGTCCATAGCAGTTTGAAGATTTGCGTCTGTGTTTACAGAGATTTTATTTGACCTGACTGGTTGCGCCACTCCACTGACAGCTCAAGTTCGAAACGCAGAAAGCGAACACCGAACAGCAGATATTACACTCTGATCTTCTGAGGATTGACAACTGAAGATGATGATAGTGTAACTACAGCGTCATTTTCCCAGACTGTCTTCTAGTTTTGTGAAGTAAAATAATAATAACTCAAAAAGCTTGTGTTCTCATTTAATCCAGAGGATCATTTTCTTTCCAGAATAAATATATTTTATGCATTTATCAATGATTATGTTTTCATAAAATGACCAGCAATGCACAGCCCGTGCTTTGTGTTTTGAGTGACTTCCTGCAGAGTTAAACGGAGTGTGTTTGCTGTGGTGGAAGTGGTGTGTACTTGTGTATCAGTATAATCTCGGTGTACGTGATGACGCTGTTGGTTGTGTAACAGGACGGTGGTTTCCTTACCAGATGTCGGAGGTCTGGATGCATGAGGATGTAGCCGTTATTGGTGACAGCAAACGCGTAACCGTGAATTCCCAGCTGGAGGAAGAGCACAAAGATTTCATAAAACTTTCATATTTTTTAAATCTCTGCATTAAATCAACACTGTTGAGGAAGTGTGTGTGTGTGTGTGTGTGTGTGTGTGTGTGTGTGTGTGATGATAACTGTCAAGACAGACACCACCTTGTGTTTCGGGACGGTTTTCATCAGGTCCTGAATGGGCATGTCGATTCCCACTACACCCAGGAGAATGCCTTGATTTTTCTGGTAAGTGAGATGGAGAGGAGAGGATTAGCGATGGAGAGGAGAGGATTAGCGATGAAGATCATCCAAGATCATGCACTTTATATCACACATACACACCGTCTCATTCTTGGTGCTGAAGACAGGCATGGCCACCGTGGTCATGGGATTCGGACCGTCGCGTGCAGAAAGCTGGACAGAAAGCACAACAGAGTGAGCAGGAGGTCAGGGTGAGATACACAGGAGCTCATTTTATATCCTTCTGGTTGTTATTAATCACAATAAATATCAATAAGTTCTAATAACAGAATAATTATACTTTTAGTTTCATAAGTCACTGTTTCCCCTGACACTCAAAATTAAAACACTCCATTTAAACGACTTCAGACACTGACTCAAGATTCTCTTGAAACAAATCAACATCATGCACCAACTAAGCGATATAAAGGCCTGTGCCGCACGATCAGTTACCATAAAATAGCATTGTGGTGTTAGCCTGCAGTGTTTCACTCTTTTGTTGTTGTTGTTGTCAGTTGGCTGTATTTTTAAATACACTCTCGATACACCCAATCTGCAAGAAATGCTGGATTTCGGTTTGGCGAGCCAGCCAGGAGTGGGGTTAAACCAATCCTGAGCCAAGGAAACTCAAAGAAACTCATACGGTGAGAATTTGTACCATCCAACGACAGGCTGCATCAGAGTCTGATTAAACAAACATGGCTCGAATAAAATATGACACATAGATGTTATCCTGGGCGGCACGGTGGTGTAGTGGTTAGCGCTGTCACCTCACAGCAAGAAGGTCCGGGTTTGAGCCCCGTGGCTGGCGA
>JAOEHH010000002.1:60793143-60804215 GCA_025447875.1 Notarius cookei
CTCTCTGTCTCTCTCTTCACTCTCTGTGTCCCCCCCAGTATTATTCGGCTCCTCCTGTATACGATGCTGTGCTGAAACACCTCAACACTGCCTTCACCGTGCTCTTCTCTGTCGAATGTGTTCTGAAGATCTTGGCATTTGGTTTTATGGTGAACACACACACACACACACACACACACACACACCCTGTGTATTAAGATCCTTATCTATCCTTCGTCAGTAACCCAGCAGGTGTAATATGACTGAGTTTAATTATAGTTAGAAATGTAGAAACGAATTCATCATTTTCTTACCCGATTGGATAAAGAAAATATCACACACACACATTTTCATAAAATTTGCTGCGTTATCTTTTCAGTCGGGATATTTTGATCAGATGAAGAGACAAATATTTCACTTAAATTACTGTAAGATCGATAAATATAAGGAACGCTCACTGCTGCATAATGAAACTGAGGATTATTTATGTTTTTATGTTTCTTTATGGTTTTCAGAATTATTTCAGAGACACTTGGAATATATTCGATTTCATCACAGTTCTGGGAAGCATCACGGAAATCGTGGTCGACCAGCAGGTAAGAAAAATAGTGTAGAGAAGTGATGTTGAGAAAATGTAAAAATGTTGTTGATTAGACAGTCACGTTTTACCGATTAAGTAGTTTACTTCATTTCCTTCTTTAACTAAATATATGTGTGTGTGTGTGTGTGTGTGTGTGTGTGTGTGTGTGTGCAGTCAGCTTCCTTTAACATGAGCTTCCTGAAGCTGTTCCGAGCGGCTCGGCTCATAAAGCTGCTCAGGCAGGGATACACCATCCGCATCCTGCTCTGGACCTTCGTCCAGTCCTTCAAGGTCAATAATAATAATAATAATAATAATAATAATCTGCTTTTACAAAGTAAAACAGAATTATGGATAAAGTTTAATTATGGATATGAAGATTTGTTTTTATGCTGCAGTGCTGCGTCTTGTGCATAACAGTGAACTAGCTTCAATTAAACCAATTAATCAATTAATTAATACAGATTTTTATGTAAAAAAATGTTGTTGTTTTTTTCTGATTCTCTCCTCAGGCTCTGCCGTACGTGTGCTTGCTCATCGCTATGCTCTTTTTCATTTACGCCATTATCGGCATGCAGGTATACACACACACACACACACACACACACATATATACATACACACACCTCTGTGTTATGTTCTATCCCATCTCCTTGAGAACCGAGTCTACTTCAAAAGGAAGGAATGCAAGTGTCATGTACCTGAAATCTCCTTCTGTGAAGGGGTGGCTATGGATGAGGCCAAAGTGCCCACTGTGATGGAATGGTCTGTTCCCAAAACACTCAAGGACCTGCAAGTCTTCCTGGGCTTTGTCTGTTTTTACAGGAGGTTTATTTGAGCTTCAGTTCCATTATGACCCTCAAAATGCCTGGCTTGGAACCTTACAGCTGACAAAGGCTTTGACAAACTCAAGACAGCCTTCACCATAGCTCCCGTTCTGAGACATCCTGACCCGTTTACACTCTTCAAGGTGGAGGTGGAATCAGGTGAGGCAGCTGTATTGTCACAGGGTTTTTGGGAAAAGCCCAAACTCCATCCCGTGGCATTCTTCTCACGAAAGCTTTCACCTGCAGAGCAGAATTATGATGTTGGGAATCCTGAGCTGCTGGAATTCAAGCTTGTATTGGAAGAGCGGTGTCACTGGTTAGAGGGAGCTGTACACCCCTTCACAATATTTACAGACCACAGATAATTTGAAGATCTGAAGACAGTCAAGTGGCTAAACTTACGCCAAGCCTGATGGACCTTGTTTTTCACAAGATTTCATTTCACCCTCTTGTACCAAACAGAGTCTGGAAATACCAAGGCTGACTCCCAGTCTTGTATTCACCCTGCTAAGCACCATGAGCAAGAACCCGAGTTCATTCTGTCCCCATCCTGTTTTATTCAATCCATAACCTGGGATTTTGACAAAGAAATCCACTCACTGAATTCTGGCGTCATGCCTTCCTGGTTGCACATTCGTTCCCCTGTTGCTCTGAGGCAAACTCATAACCTGGGCTCACACCATGCCAGCCACAGGCCACCAAGCGCACATATCATCTGCCAAAGTCCAAGTATTGGTGACCAAATATGCTCACAGATATCCATCACCATTTCCTCTTGCACAGCCTCTGCCCAAACCAACAGTCCCCATACCCTGCCTGCTGGAAAATTCATGCCAATGCCAGTGCTTCCTCAGCGCCCAAGTCACACGTCATCATAGATTTCCTCACTGACCTTCCCGAGTCCCAAGGCAACACGACTATCCCAGTCATCATTAACCAGTCTTCCCTGTCCCTGCGCCTCGTCCCTCTGTCTGACCTGTCCAACACCTTTGACATGGCACAACTCCTTATCAATTATGTGTATTGCTACTTTGTCCCTCAGGACATCGTCAGTCACCAGGGCCCACAGTTCAAATCCAGGGTCTGGAAGAGCTTCATGGAGAAGCTGGGGGTCTCTGTGAGCCTAACGTTAGGCTGCCATCCACAGGCTAACAGTCAGTTGGACATGACGAACCAGGAACCTGGGTGGTTCCTGCATACTTTATTTTATGAGAACCCAAGCAACCCTTGGGCTGAGTTCACCCAGAACTCCGTCCACCACTCTGCAACCCTCATGACACCATTCCAGTGTGTGCTGGGCAATCAGCCACCTCTGCTCCTTATCCTTATGAAAGGATAACCCCACCCACAGTGGACCTTTCAGCCACATTGTAAAGTATACGCTGTGTTGCTTGAGCTCCAGTACCTTACCAAGCCTACTGAGTGTCATGATTGTGATTCTGGTTTTGACTCTAGTTGTGGTTTTGTAGTTTTTGATTGCTCTGCCTCGTTCATGTTGTTTGCTCATCGCCTGATTATTCACTACGATTCTGGATTATGTTTCAGATTTGTTAAACTGTTAAATAACTGTTTGTACTGCGATCGTGTCCGCTTCAGCATCTGTCCTGTATTACTGTGTTGTGTCTTATTGTGCATTAGTGTGTATTAGTGTGTGTTGTTCTATTTTGTGCTCCTGCAGGTTTTTGGGAACATCAAGCTGAATGAGGAAACTCACATCAACCAACACAACAACTTCAAAAGCTTCTTTGGTGCCTTGATGTTACTCTTCAGGTAAAAAACTGTGTGTGTGTAAAATACAGCCATTTGAGCTACTCTAGTGCTTTTGACAATCTTCTGTGTGTGTGTGTGTGTGTGTGTGTGTGTGTGTAGGAGTGCGACGGGCGAGTCGTGGCAGGAAATCATGTTGTCGTGTTTAGGAGGTCAGGAGTGTGAGCATGACCAGTCTCCCCCCCCACCATCCGAACCTGATGGAGGATGTGGCACTGACTTCGCCTATTTCTACTTCGTTTCCTTCATCTTCTTCAGCTCCTTCCTGGTGCAATACACACACACACACTCTTTTTATAGCATAATACCGTACAGCACTGCTGAGTTCTGGACCCTGATTGGTCGTCAGGTGTTGATTAATTCTCTCTAATAGCAGCTCTGACAGTAGTGCAGGTTTACATTAATGCCCTTGTCTGATACATCATCGTTTCTATAGTAACAGCTCGTTCACAGGGACGTGTACAGCAGACACTCCACTGATGATAAATAGATAATAATTGATCAGTAAGGAGGCGTTTATGGAACGTGGAAGGAGTCTCCAGTGTCGGTGCTGTGGAACAGTCAGAGGTGAAGCTGGAACTTGAAGGTTTCCATCTTCAGCACAGAAGAGTTTACATTTTGTGGTTTCTCGGTAACATGACAAGCCGCGTTATGGTTTTTTTGTTTTTTTTTGTCTTATGAACAACAAGAGAGAGAATAAAGAGAGACTGTTGAGGGAACGACTGTTTATCGCTGCTATAATATAAGTGACAACAGGAACTAACTGCTCTTCCAGATGTTCCACAACAATAAATATAACTATAAACTGATAAAAAGTACATGCTGATCTTTAATAAATACAAATTTGTAATCATTGTGAAATTACTTTCTCTCTCTCTCTCTCTCTCCAGATGTTGAATCTGTTTGTAGCAGTGATTATGGATAATTTTGAATATTTGACGCGTGACTCCTCGATTCTTGGTCCTCATCACCTGGACGAGTTTGTGAGGATGTGGGGACAATATGATCGAGCGGCCTGGTGAGTTCTCTCTCTCTCTCTCTCTCTCTCTCTCTCTCACACACACACACACACACACACACACATACAAGAAAGCAATAGTGCCAAGGAAAGAGAAATAAAAAGATCACAAGTGTCTTAAGATGTGTTTATCTTCCTGACATTATGATAACGTTCATACAGCTGTTTTTGTATGTTCTGATTTTGCAGAGTGAACTTAATTACGTGATTAAATGTGGTTAGAGAAATAAGATCTGAGAGCTACTGCTATAGAGCTAACCTCAACATTAGCAAAGCTAACTCAGCAGCTGGCTAATGCAAGCGCTAGCTGGCTCGCTCAGCTAATATCACTACACAGACACCAGTGTTTTATGCTAATCGTTGCATCAAGATGAAGAATGTAAGAAATATGGAAAGATAAACAAATAAAGATTGGTTTGTGATTGGCTGAGCCAGTGTGTCTCAAGCTCCACCCCTTGTTGTGTGCGAGCATGTTTACACACAGAGAACAGAGACCGAAGAAATCAGCTGTGTTTATGTGAGATGGACGGTTCACTCATAGATCAAGAAAGAAGGAAAGATTAAATGGTAGAAGTAAAATAAAAGAAACGGAAGACATGCGGTAAAGAAAAGGGGAAGTACAGAAAGAAACTGAATAACAGATGAAAGTGAAATGAAAAAAATGGAAGGCAAAAGAAGAAAGAAATGAATGAACAAATGGACATACAAGCAAAGGAAAGAATGAATAAATAAATGAATGAGTTAGTACAAGTTAGACTGAATGAAGTGAGGAAGTGAATAAGAATAACAGAAAGAATGAAGGAATGAATGAGTTAAAGAATAACTGAATAATTCAAAATAAAATAGATAGTAAGAGACTACATTACTTAAATCTGCAAATGAAAATAATAAATTGCATGAATGAATGAATGAATGAGTAATTAAGTTAATGAATCCCCTCCCCCACACCAGCTAACGATGTGTGTTTCCTCTTCCAGCGGCAGAATTCACTATAAGGACATGTACAAAGTAGTGCGCACTATATCGCCCCCTCTGGGCTTTGGGAAGAATTGCCCCTACAGGGTGGCATGCAAGGTTTGGCTCCGCCCACAATATATGCTCCTCCCTTTCATCCTACCTTCCTTTCACCAAACTCTGCCCACTTTCCATATCTGGCCACGTCTTCTTGTCTCCTCTTTCCTCCTGCAGGCCAAAGAAAAGCAAAGTCGAATTCTCCGTTCACACAGAAACAGGACGACCTGTTGGTCTTTAAGGGTCAATAACTGACTGGTGTTCTTTTTTGGACATCACGTATGATCATGTTTATAAATTTGCTTCATCGTAGCCAAGACAAGTTTGGAGTCCAAACATTTTTTTTGTATGTCTGTAATTTGCTTCTTTAGCTTATCAAGTTTTTTTTTTTAACAAAACAGTTTGCAAAAATTTGCAAACTATTTGGATAGACTTGCTCTTGTGCCCATTCGTGTTTCTGTGGTCAAACGGTTCTCTTTAATCGACTTTCAAAATCCTTCAGGTTGTCTCGCGATGTCTTTGGCTGTCCTGTGGACTGATTTCTCTCCTCACACATTTCTATGCTAAAGCAGCATAGAAAGATGTTACGCTGGGTTTTTCCTCCTTTCCTCTTGACAGCTTAACTGACTTTCCCTTTTTCTTTTCCCTTCACCTTGTATTATGTTTTCTTCCTCTGTTCCATGTTTCCCCCTTTCCCCCCTCCTTCTTTGTGGAAATGCTCTGTCCTCCCTCCTACTCCTCCTCCTGTTCATCACACTTCACTCCTCGGTGGTGCCCCCAGTGGTCGTATTCACTACACTGATATGTACGAGATGCTGACCTTCATGTCTCCGCCG
This sequence comes from Notarius cookei, assembly GCA_025447875.1. Lineage (NCBI taxonomy): Eukaryota > Metazoa > Chordata > Actinopteri > Siluriformes > Ariidae > Notarius > Notarius cookei. The sequence continues at coordinate 60,799,162 of JAOEHH010000002.1, forward strand.
CTTGGCCTGGGCAAGAAATGCCCCTCCAAGGTGGCTTATAAGGTAGAAAATGTGATAATTAATTTGGAAAACCCAGTCTAGGGCTTAGTTTACCATGCAGTCAGGTCCAAAAGTCTGGGTCACGATTTAATCATATAGAGGAATGTACTAAATTAATACAAATATCAGGTACTGTATTGATCATTTGTAAGAAATATCAGAACAAGAAGAATTTGGGATACTGTAAAGAGGTGTGTGATGGAGAGAGACCTGCACTGTAAGGAAGGATAATTAGGAGATCAATCAGGACAAGTGAAAACTTGAAGAACTAGAGGGAGGAATACTACAGGAACAAAGGACACAAAAGAGTATTAGGAAAACTATGAGTACTGGGGGATTGGAAACAGTGATGGTAGGATAACCTCGGTAAAGGGATGGGAAAACTATGGAGAACTACAAGGTCTTGGGTTCTGGAGCAAAACCTCAGAACAAAAGTGGACTGTGGATATAGACAAAGACGATGGGACACAAGGACCAGAAGAACCAAGATGAAAAAAAAAGTTAAAATAGAATTAAGGGAACAAGGAAGACAACAGGCAACTAGAGGAATCTGGGGAACATAGGGACCTAGGTTGAAGTAGGGCAAACAGGAAAATTATAGGAACATGAAAAAGTGGGATAAACTAGGGAAATAAGATGACCCAGGATAACGAGGAAAATAGGGGGAACTTGTGGAACGGGGAAGACAAAAAGAACTTCGGTAACTAGGAAGATGAAGAGAACTTGAGGAATTAGGAAGAGGAAGACAACTTTGTCAGTTAGTAATTCACAGATAACTTAGGGAACTAGGAAGCTGGCAATAATTTGGGGAATGAGGAAGATAGAAGTTGACAAACTATGAAGATGGAGAGAACTGGGACACTGGGTAGATTATAAGAATGTAGGCAACTTGAAAGATGGAGAAAGCCTGGGGAACTAGGAAGACTGGGGGAACTAGGAAGAGGGAGAACAATTTGTCAATTAGCAAGACACAGATAACTTGGGGAACTAGGAAGCTGGCAATAATTTGGGAAACTATGAAGATGGAAAGAACATGGGACACTGGGTGAGAATGTAGGTGACTTGGAAGATTGAGTAGCCTAGGGAACTAGGAAGGCAGAGAGAACTTAGACAACTAGGAAGACTAAGAGAACTTGGGGAACTAGTTAGATGGCAAGAGCTTGGATAACTAGTAAAACAGAGAGAACTTGAGGATCTAGGTAGAGAGAGAAAACTTGGTCAATTCATAAGACATTGATAACTTGGGGAACTAGGAAGCTGGCAGTAATTTTTGGGAATAAGGAAGATAGAACTTGGGGAACTGTGAAGATGGAGAGAATTGGGGCACTGGGTAAATGGTGAGAATGTAGGCAACTTGAAAGATGGAGAAAGCCTGGGGAACAAAGAAGACAGAGATAACTTGGGAAACTCAAAAGACAAAGAGAACTTATGGAACTCAGAAGAGGGAGAAAACTTTGTCAATTAGTAAAACACAGATAACTTGGGGAACTAGGAAGCTGGAGAGAACATGGGGCACTGGATACATGGTGAGAATGTAGGTGACTTAGAAGATGGAGTAGCCTAGGGAACTAGGAACTAGAACTAGTAAGACAGAGAGAACTTGAGGAACTAGGTAGAGAGAGAAAACTTGGTCAATTCATAAACATTGATAACTTGGGGAACTAGGAAGCTGGTAATGATTTGTGGAACTAGAAAGACAAAATTTGAGGAACTATGAAGATGGAGAGAACTTGAGGCACAGGTAGATGGCAACTGGGTAGATGGGGAACTAGGTAGATGACAAGATCCTGGGGAAATAGGAAGACAGAGACGACTTGAGGAACAAGGAATATAGAGAGATCTTGGGGAACTAGAAAGGTGGCAATAACTTGGGTAACTAGGAAGACAGAAATAACTTGGATAACCAGGAAAATGGAGAGAACCTGAGGAACTAGGAAAACAGTGAATGGGACTGAATGGCTCAGGGGGATGGACACTAAAAAGACTAGGACAACTCGGGAACTATAAGTGCTATGGGAACCAGGGGACTGGATAAACTACTGGAGCAAGAAAAAGTGGGACAAGCTAGAAAAAGAACAACTTACTAGAAGGTCTACATGACTACAGAATCTGGAAAGTCATGGATCTGTGAGGAGAAAATTTGTCATGTCTTTGGTACCTGGTAAAATCAAACCAGGACTTGTTAGAGTGCTTAAACTTTTGGTCCTGACTGTAGTTTTAATTAATGATCACAATTTTGTTTGTATTCGTAGATTCAGTGATATCATTCCTTGCCATTGTGTTTGTTTTTGTCCTTTTCAGTGTGCATGTCTGCATCCTGCTGTTTATTCAACTGTTTCTTTCAATTATAAAGCCAGGGAAGATATAGAACAAGGGGCTCTAGAACTGGGGCAGCAGGAAGAACTAGATGTATTAGGAAAACAAGAGCACGAGGGAAATGAGCAGTAGATGAACCAGATGAACTGGGGAATACGAGATTTTGATAACTATGAAAACCTGGATAATTAGAAGATTATGAGTTCTGGGAAATGACGACCCACAAAGAACTATTCAAACCAAAATAAGATGAAATATGAGAACCAAGTGAGCTAAGAACATACATTAAAAATTACACTACATGACTAAAAGTATGCACTTGACCATCACCTCATACATGCTTGTTGAACATCCCATTCCAAAACCATGGACTTTAATATGGAGCTGGTCTCCTTTTCTCTTCTGGGAAGGCGTTCCACTAGATTTTGGGGCGTGGCTGTGGGGGTTTGTGTTCATTCAGATACAAAAGCATTAGTGAGATCAGGCCCTGATGTTGGTGAGGAGGTCTGGGGTGCAGTCAGTGTTCCAGTTCATCCCAGAGGTGCTCAGTGGGGCTGAGTTCAGTCAGGGCTCTGTGCAAGACACTCGAGTTCTTCACTTCAACCTTCACACACCATTTCTTTATGGAGCTCACTTTGTGTACAGGGGCATCATCATGTTGGAACAGGTTTGGGATTCTTAGTTCCAGCTGAAGGGAAACTGTAATGCTACAGCATGCAAAGATATTCTGGACAATTCTGTGCTTCCAGGTTTGTGGCAAGTTTGGCATATGGGTGTGATGGCCAGGGGTCTACATACTTTTGGCCATCTGTACTACATGTAGGACCTCTCAAAGATAGTAGACACAAGGGTATTGGACCAGTGATTGAGACCAGACTGGGGACAGAGACAGAGATGTTAGAGTAACTAAAGGAACAAGGACAACTAGGGGAACTAAAAGAAACAATGAGAAGTAGGGAAACTAGAGTAATCAGGAGAACTAGAATGAGAATTTGGGGAACTAGAGGAACTGGAAGACTCAGGAATGACTACAGGAACAAGGAGAAGTAGGACTAAGTAGCAGAACAAGGAACATTAGAGGAACTAATTGGAAAAAGTAGGAGAATTAGATTAACAAGGAGAACTAAGAGACCTTGATGAACAAAGAGGACTAGGAGAACTTGAGGAACAAGGATAGCTCAGACTAACCAATAACTATGAATAACTAACAGAACTATGGGACCAAGCAGAACTAGTTGCTACGAGTGGAACTAGGTGAACTAGAGAAAGTAGATGATCCAGGTTAACTAAAGTAACCCGGAGGAGTAGGGGAACTAAAGGATAAAAATCTCCTAGCATGTGGCTGTCTGTTTTCTCAGTGTGTGTGTGAGAGACTTCTGAATTGTGGGTGTGGCTCTATTACCTCTTTATGACCAACAGGGAACGGGTTCTTGAACTGGTTCCATTCAGATTCTTTGAATCTTGGTGCCAGCTAGTGAATCAATCCACGTTTTCACCAGTTTTGAGTGGAACTGTTGTAATCGAGGATGTGTCATGAACAGAGGGCGTGGCACAACGAGAGTAAACAGTCATTGCAAGATGGCAGTGCGCATTGATTACCTGCAAGCTTTTGTTCTGTTATTGCAGATATTTGGTTTTGGTCCATTTTTTTCTGAAGATGTTTCCTTTTCCATTGTGTACTCCATTGCTGCACTGTACTTCCTCTCCAAACTAATGACACACCCACTGATGTTATCACGGTTCATGCTGGAAAAACCAAGTATATTTTGTTCCACCTGGGAAACAATTTTTCAGGTTCTGAACCAGTTAATTTGTGGTCAAAATGCTCTGAATGGGTCAAAATTTGGTACAGGAACCAGAACAGAACCCGTTCCCTGTTGGTCAAAAAGGGGTCTATGTGTCTCCATGGTGACGCGCTGTTGTGTTTCCATGGTGATGCTCAGAGGCTGGTGCTGATGAACATGCCGGTGGACGCAGAGATGACGGTTCACTTCACATCCACTCTGATGGCCCTGATCCGCACTGCACTGGAGATCAAGATTGCACGAGGTTTCTCTCTCTCTCACACACACACACACACACACAGTTATTCAAGGCTGGATTTACAAAGAACTAAACTGTACTTCACACTTAGCTGCTGCGGCGTGTGTGTATGGGTGTGTTTAGGTGGAGAAGACCGAGGACAGATGGACATTGAGCTTCAGAAAGAGATCAGCATCATTTGGCCGCATCTCTCCCAGAAGACGCTGGACCTGCTCGTGCCCATTCATAAAGGTCAGAGGTCACAGCCCTGATCATTCATATCTCCTTATACTCAGTGAACTGGAGGGAGAATTTACTGGAAGAAGGACAGCGAGGAGAACAAAGACACTGAGGAACGTCAACAAAACTGAGCAAATGTTTACAGAATGAACTGAGAAACTTAGTGTAATTGGTTTTTATATATTATATAAAACTTTTATATCTTTAAATGCTCTCAAATAACCAAAATATTCTTAAGATTACATCCCCCCCCAAAGACTTAATGGGATATTCTGCTCAAAATAATGACATGGAAAACATTATTACCCCTGAGACACGTCTTCACAAATTATACACAACTTTGTAAAAATGTAATATTTTAATCTCATCTCATTATCTGTAGCCGCTTTATCCTGTTCTACAGGGTCGCAGGCGAGCTGGAGCCTATCCCAGCTGAC